>CM060177.1:9577539-9885039 GCA_030549775.1 Tamarix chinensis | reverse complement strand
AGGATATGAAAAAGAGAGAAAGAAATGTGTAAAATAAAAATAGAGGACTAAGAGTCCATAGAAAGATAAAGATATCCGGATAACCATGCCCTATACTAATTTTAAATTATACACTCACCAAAGGTAAGCATGTTAAAAATATAAATCACCAGTCACTTGCAAAATGAGGCAAATATACTTATGAAAATGAGGAGCACCTATGAAAAGGATAACTAGTACGCTATGTACTGAGTAAGATAAAAATACAGTGAAAAAAAGGTCACATAAAGTCATAAAATCACGCAGCAGATAAATACACATCTAGAATAGCATATGATACCAACTTACTTATTGTTTTCCAAGCCTAAAAATAATAATGGTGTGATCCATGTCCATAATTTTATTCACATTGAGTTCAAACACCTTACTAATCTCAACTGGGGGAACGCTATCATAAATATACAACCCCAAGCCTTAAAGCTTCTGGTCACTATTATCAACTAGTGGAATAGTATAAATAATATACAACCCTAAGACATAAAGCTTCTGGCCAATATTCTTATCCAATGAAACAAACAGATATAATTGGTTCTGACTCATATAATATTTCACTTTAAGTAATTAATATCATATTAATGATTTTAATCATTCAAATAATTTATTTAATATGAGTTCAAAAACCCCACTATTCTCAATCGGTGGAACGATATCATCAAATACAACCTAAGGTATATTTTCAATCGATGGAATGGTATCATAAATATATAACCCTAGGGTAAAATGCTCTTGACCACCATTCTCAACTATTAAAATGATATCAGCAATATAAAACTTTAAGGCATAAAGTTTCTTCCCACTATTCACATCCGATGGAAGTAGAACGGACAGGTACAACCAGTCTTCACTCATACACTTTTTCACTACAAAACACACACACATAAACATATAAGGCACATCTCCCAAAATATCCTCCCAAAGACAAGCCATATTTCCCTAAGAAGCCCTAATTTTACAAGTCTAGCATAACTTCACCCCCAGTACTCATTTTATTACCAAATTTAAAATATCATTATTGAAAACATACCCCAAAATCAAGGTTTAAGTCCAACTTATTACACATGTGATATTAGACTAACTTTAGGATTACTATTTAAATTTCCCAATAACCTTAGTTTCACAAATTAACCATAATTAAAAATAACCCTGGTACACATGTGAATAATAGGCCTAGGATGACCTTAATAGATTTCTAGGTTGATCTTAGTGTTAAATTTGATTTATTTTGGATCATTGAACTTATAGTTAATTTAAATAATTAAAAATAAAGGAAAATGGTTAAGTATGGAATTAGAATTATTTTATATTATGTAATATTTTATGATTACCTTATTAAGATATTAATATTTAAAGTGGAAGATCTCAAGATTTGGGAATGGTTGCTATTTAGGATTAGCTACCCCAGATATGATATAGGAGCCCTCGATTTGGTTTGATGGTTCTGTCGAATGCCTCAATATCTTGAATAAGGCTCTAGTCTACTCTATAGGTGACTTACAGACCCTATAGGAGTTACTTAAGGATTAGTTGTTCTAGGATTAGAGGATATTATGTTATCTTGTTGCACTAGTATGACCAGAGTACTTGTATTTCTATGGATTACAACTTCGAAGAATAATTTGTTGCTTGAGTATGTTAGTATAACCAATGTACTTTATATGTATTTGGGTCATTATTGTATCCCCTCAAGTAACTAAAAATGAAAATAATTGTTGTATAATGATTTAATTGGATTGTTGTGGTTTATCGGTTTGGTAGTTGTCTCCATGCACTGCTTGGTTTTGGTATGTTGGTTTGATAGTTGCATTCATACACTATTTAGATTTAGTGTATTGGATGGTAATTGTCTCAGCGCTTTTCTTATCATATTATAAGTGATATAGTGGTGGTTATTGTAAAATTCCTAAATTATGGTTTAGTGTTTTCCACTTTATGGGACACCCTTGGTATAATTAGATTAATGAAACAATCGTAATATAGTTAAGTTTGATGTGATGAACATGTGGTATATGGTATGACATGAGTTATGGTATAAATATGGCATTTAGCTATGGTGTTTTATTATTTGATGCGTTATTCCATGATATTTTATGTTACCATAGATATGATATATATGATATTTGAATGATTAGTATTTTTTAGGGGTTTACTCAGTACCATTGTACTGATGTATTCCATTTTATAGTCCCTTGCTTGTTCAATTGACAGTCTTTACCTTACAGGAATACTTTGAGTGTACAGCTTGATGAATTTTGGTGGGGTTTGAGAGTTAGGACTATTTGGTATTCATTCCAATATCTTTTGATTTGTATATTTCTTCAACTCTTATGTCCCCTTCCGTATTTTTTTTCCTCTTGAAAGTTGTAACTCTTTTATTCAATCATTTTTTATCAGAATAGTTTAATGTTGTAATAAAATATGTATCTTCTTCTCTTAATATAAGCCGATAAATGTTTTAACCTTAACACTTAGTGTAAGAAAGGTAGAGAAACTATACTTATACTAAGTATGATAGTAAAACTTTACATTTTAAATGGTTTAGCTTCAAAAATTAAATTTTTCATAGAAATTTTCAAGTGATAAAAATGGGGGTGTTACACAGGAGTGGCAAACTGCATGGCTAAGAAGGGAAGGGGAGGAAGATGAGCAAGGGTGCTGGCAAGGATCTGTTTGGGTCGAAAGGATAAATGGAGAAAGGGAAAGGAAAAGGGAGGTAGGGGACATCGATGTGGGAAGGAAACAAAAAAGAAAAGAAAAGGGGAGTGGGCTCTAGAGGCGCAGACTGATACAAAAGGAAAGAAGGAAGAAGGTGGGATTAGAATTAGGATTAGGTTTAGGTTTAAATTTAGGGAATTAATATAAAATTTTATTTATCAATTATCCAATATTAGAGTTGAGCTAAAAATATACTATGATGACCCAAAAATTAGAATTAGGATTCGATTTAGGGTCAAGGAATTAGGGGAAGAAAAAATCATTAATTATCTAAGATTAGGATTTAGATTAAAATATAAAGTAATTAGGACTTATATTAGATAAAAATTTGGAGTATTATAGGTTTGCAACTTCAAAACTCTATATCACCCAATCTACATAATGCGGTGGGCATGGTGAGCTTTTCAGGTATTAACTCTCACTTTTGTGATGCTTATCCAAGAAAATTTTCTTTTTACACTTATATAACCTTGACTCAACTATGGTAATTAGATACAAGGGCTACTGATCATATGAGTGACAATAAATCTTTTTTCTCATCACTTCAACCAACTTCCAACCTCATGTCCATTACTCTACCTAATGGCAGCAACACCACAGTAGATTCCATCGGCACTATGGTATTAAATAATGGGATAATTCTTTAATTTGTTTATTATGTACCCAACCTCAAATAAAAATTAATTTCTATATTTGGCAATAAACTCTAATAACATCATTTTTTTTACTAACTCCACATGCTTGATGTAGGATCATTTGAAGAATAATCTTCTCGCCCTCAGTGAACTGATTAGGGGTCTTTGTCTCTTGAGCTCCAGTGTTCCTTTAAGACTAAATATTTCTAAAACTTCATCCTATATAGATGATTCTAATTTAGAAATTGTTCCTAGTATATCCCATCATTCCACTAGATTAAGATACATTTCTTCAAATATCTTACGTTGGCATCTCAGATTAGAGCACCTCATATTATATAAAATGAAACAAATGTTTCCTTCTTTGCAAACCATCAATAAAATCAATGACTTGGTATGTGATATTTTCTTTAAATCTCAACAACATAGACTTTCTTTTTCATCTAGATTGACACGTTAAGCGGCTCCCTTTAATCTTGCTCACATTGATACATAGGGTCTTTATAAAACCATGACTCATGATGGAGTTAAATATTTTTTGACCATAGTAGAAGATTATTCTCAAGCTACTTGGACCTTTCTTTTAAGCATTAAATCTAATTATTTTAGTGTTCTTAAGTCCTTTACTATGCTCATTAGAACTTGATTTAATAAAACCATTAAAACCATTCTTTCTGATAATGCTTAGGATCTTGGGTTAAGCCTTGAAACTGAAGAATATGTTTCTAATCAAGAAATCATGCATCAAATCAGTTATAGGTACACTCCTCAACAAAATGGAATAGTAAACACAAACAGCTTCTAGAAATAGCACAGGATCTCATGTTTCAATCCAATCTTCCTCATGCATATTAGGATGAAAGCATTATTACTAATATATATATATATATATATATATATATATATATATATATATATATATATATATATATATATTATAAATAGAAATCCCTCACCAGCCCTTAACTTCCAAAGTCTACACCAAATGCTCTTCAATATGGAACTAAAGTTGGAGAACCTCAAACCTTTTAGTTATTTATGCCACATCACCAACATTAAACTCACACGAGAAAATTTTATAGCAAGATCCCATCCCTACACACTGTTGGATCATCCACATGGAAAGAAGGCCTATAAGGTTCTAAATTTAGAAACCAAACAAATCTATGTCAATTGAGATGTATTCTTAATAAAAACTAGTTTTCCTTTTGCACTACTATACCTCACCAATTCAAATCACTCAATTCATTCCCATTACCTATGTCCAACCCTTCCTCCCCAAATGATGATAAAAAAACAATGATTCCAGCAACCACCCTCTGACTTCTTTGCCCTAGACGGCTCATCTCCTCATTCTTCCTCAAATGATAACTACATCATCCTCATCTTATCTACATCCACATACTCCACCTCTCTTTTTTCATTCCCATAGAACCTCTCATGCTTTAGCACATTTAAAATATTATATATATATATATAGTTGTACATGCATCAACCTAGAAAATCCCCCCCATTGTGTCCCTACACTTTAACAAATATTTACTCCTCATCTTCCATTACTCAAAATACCACTTACTTATACTCCTACTCCTACATTGCTCATTACATCCCAAAACCCTATTCATATGATGAGACACCCTCTAATCCACACTGGGTTAAGGCTATGGATCCTGAATTTGAGGCCTTGCATGCAAAAAATACTTAGGAAGTGATGTAGCTACCTAAAGGTAAAAGGTTCATAAGTTGTAAATGGGTTTTTCAGCTGAAGTACAAGGGAAATTGCAAAATTGAGAGATTTAAAGTATGTCTTGTAGTGCGTAGTTTCACTCAAAAGGTGGGAGAAGAATTTCATGAAACTTTTTCTCCCATGGTTTGAATGACTACCATTTGAAGTCTCCTAGTAGTGGCAGTAGAGAAAATTTGGCACATTCAATAAGTTGGCGTATATAATGCTTTCTTTCATGGAGATATTTATGAAGATATATATAGGGATGTGCATTAGGCCAAACTCAGACCGGTGCAAAAACTCGATTTTTACTAAACTATGACCCAAAACCTAGATTGGTTTTAAAATAGTCTACACCCATACCTGAAACATAAAAACTAGGCCGACCCTATTTTAAAAGTGACTCTTTTTTTAACTAGTTTTGACATATTTTAGCCTAAATTTAACCCTATTTGTTAGGGAAAAAATATGACAAAATGGGTTTAAAATGGGGTAAATCAAAAAACATGAGTCAAAACCAGACCACCATAGATGCCCATTTTTTTCAAAATGGTTCAACCTTAACCCTATTTTAATGGTTCTGTCCAAAAAGTCGAGTTAACCTAGTTTGTGCACACCCTTAGACATCTACATGAAACTGCCTCCAAGCCTCAACATTCATTTATCCCACGTACACAAACTTAGGAAATTACTTTACAATATTAAACAAGCCTCTAGACAATGGTATAAAAAAATTTCCAATTCACTTATATCTTAGGGTTATGAAGAATAACTATTCCCTCTTCACTAAACAGGATGACGAACACATCACTATTACTATTGCGTATATTGATGATTTACTAATTGTTTTCAATACCATGGTTGATATTCACACTATTAAAATGTTCCTACATGACACCTTCTGCATCAAGCACCTTGGGGATTTGCATTAGTTTTTAGGGGATGTAATTTTTTTATGATCCATTAGTAGCCTAACATTCACTCAATAGAAATTCACTATAAATATGTTGCATGATTACTCGGTACTATCTAATAAATCCAATGTTTCCATCCAACTTAACACAAGATAGAAACTTCTTCTAAACATGCAAGTGCCACCCATTGATGCTACACAATTTCATAGTCTCATCGGCAAGCTCACTTACGTAACTAATACAAGGTCTGATATTACATTTTTTATCTAGCATATAAGCCAACTTAATAGTTCCCCACAAAAACCTTACTTCAATGCAAAATTTCACATCCTTCGATACTTAAAATGCAAACCTGAGCAAGGTGTGTTGCTCAATAATAGCTCCATATTTTCCTTTCAAACATTGTGTGATTCTAAATGGGTGGTATATCCTTTCACTCGATGTTTAATTAGTGAGTATTTTATCACCTTAGGTGGATCCCCCATATCTTGGAAATCAAAGAAGCAAATAATTATCTCACTCTCCTCAATTGAAGCTGGATATCATTCTTTACGTCTATTTGCTGAGTTATCTTAGTTAACATGGCTTTTTCATGACCTCTCCTATAATGGTGTCACTTAGATTCCAGTTGAATGTGACAACCAAGTTGTCATTCATATTACTCAAAAGCCCATTTTCTATAAGCAAACCAAGCATATTAAAATATATTATCATTTTTTATGTGATCAAGTTCTAGCTGACCTAATTGATCTTTCCCATGTGCAAATCCATGATCATCACACGATCACATGGCATATGATATATATGCATTGCAGCCGGCTCATTGACATGATTGCATGGTCATATGATATATATGCATTGTAACTGGCTCATTTATGACATACATAATAAAAAAGATTGAATATCTCAATTTTGTTATCTCCTCTATTGTTTCTCTCATTTATTTATGATTCTACAATATCTGGGATCGGTCATTGATCCCAATATGTGTGTGCGTGTGTGTGCGTACATGTGTGTGTGTGTGTGTGTGTGTGTGTGTGTGTGTGAGAGAGAGAGAGAGAGAGAGAGAGAGAAATTATTTAAAATTTTTATATGGATGGTTTTATTAATTTTTAGATATTGTTTATATTTCTTTTCAATTTACTATAAAATTTTAATTTTCCATAAAAATTTAATTTTCACCATCTTCAATATAATAAAAGTCGTTCTACTTATTAACAAATAATGAAAATCTCCAGTTGAAAATAAAATACTATTTTTAAGGTCCCCATATATTTAACAATTTTGGAATCTATTTTTTATTTATTTCCACAAATCCTTTTTTATTTAGATTTTTCCTTCAACAAATGTCATTTAAGTCGCACCAAAATCTACCAAATGATAAGTATATTGTATGCCCTATTTTTATAGTGTTAATCTCCATATTTAAATAAATTTTCCTATAAAAGAAAATTTTAACCTCTCTTAAACAAAGGTATTCATTTAAGATCAATCATGAGGAAAATGAGCATAATTAAGTGCTTTAGATAATTTTACAAGATCAACCAAATCATTCATATAAGATAATAAAAATCACCCTTTAGTATTTCAAGAATAAATTTTTCATCCAATCTTCAATTGAGGTGATTAAAGTTTTATTAGAAAGCTAATAAAAAGTTCTACAACTCTCATGCTTATCACTTTCACCAAATTGCACTATAACACGATCAAAATCATGTCAAAAGTTAAAGGTTTCAATTAGAATATGTTGGAATTTACCTTGTGATGGGCAGTCGACTACCCCTTGAACGAAGGTTCCCGAAGCACTTGAACCATCCATGGAAGTCTCAACCTTCATAAGTACCTTTTCCAATTCTTTCCTAACTTCTATATTATATTCCCACTAACCTAATACTCGATCTTTTAGCATATTAACACCTATATAAACATCATTAACTAAGACCTCGATTAAAAATTCCTAAAGTAATTTCCTCCATCTTTGAGATTCAAGAATAAGGATTCTTTAACATTCATTTTCAACCCCTATACCACCATCAATTCCCTTAATTCATTCTTCCAATCATTCAATTAATACATAATCCATTCAATCCTTGTATCATCCACCCTTAATTTATGATTCACTTCAATCAATAAAGCCTCTTGTTAAAGGATTTTCAAATAAGGGTTCCATCATATTCAAACCTTCATCCATATCCATAAATCCTTAAATTATTGGTTAATTATTTTGATTGATCTATGAAATCATCAATTTCACATTCATACAGCCTTGAATTATTGATCCATTGCCTTAATTCATACAAAGTAGTATTTAATTTTTAAGATCATTCAAGTAGGGGAGAAGATCGGCTCGCGCAAGGAAGAAGACGACAACTACAATTGATAGTCAATCGGGCCTCAATCAGGGGTCGTCTGCCCACCTTGTTTCATTTATTTTTGTTTCAGTTTTTGGTCTTTTCTTTTCCTACACTTATATACAATTTGTGTGGTTAATTTTTACATGATGTGTGGCTAAATTCTTTATTGTTAGGGGCAAGATCAAAACCCTAGGCTATGGTTTGAGATATTAATAGTAATTTCTTTGTTTTCTTATATCTCATGAAATTTTCATTTGATTTTGATTTAATTGTTATAGCCTATCTGTATGATTCTGTCAAGTGTGACTTATATGATGCATACTTCATTTTGGTATGCTCTTATTGTGATTTATATGGAGATGGTATGTTGGAGTATATATTTTCTAAGTGGTAACTGGCTTATAAACATGTTAAAATTTATTTGTATAAATTATATCTAGGTTATATAATAATTGACTTAATAGTTTTTTGATTATAACTGGAGTAGTGGAATGTCTAAATATGTATAAGTTAAATTTGAGTAATATAACTAGACATGCTTGAGATACTAGTTTGAGTATTTATATTAGCATCTTTCTACTTTTGGTTAATGCTTTGGATCTAGTTAAATATAAGAGTCATTTGTTGCGACTATATTGCTAAAATTCAATAGGATTTAAAATTGGTGATTTATCGTATTAATCACTTTAGAGAAGTAATATAAAGTAAATATAAACGTTTTTGACTTGCAACTTAGCCGATCTTATTCTCTTAACTAATTAATTGATGATGTATGAATTGTTTGTTATTTCTTAACCTAAGGCAGTGATGAATATTGACTCCCCTAACATATTCATTGCTATTGTCTTCATTTGTATTTAGTATTTGATTTTATTTGTTTTCTATGATATTCTATTTTTAGTATTTCTATAGGTGTGCTTTTCTTATTATTTTTGCTTTTTTTTATGATTTAGATTTATTTATTTTCTTAATTGTGTGTTAGTTAGATATTAGGCGGCCATTCTCAATCCCCGACTTAAAATGATATGAGTCTAACAAATACTATAATCATATTTTAAGAGGATATAAATTATGTGTATATTATGGTGGCACTATCAAACAACCCCTAAGGCTTTGTGTGTATATAGAGGTCCACAAACCTGTCTCAAATCAGCTGCATTCTTGTTCGATGCATTGTTTGATGCAATGCTCTTGTGATTTGACAACTCAAAAACCTATTCTTTTTTATCTAGCTTTCAAGTGGATGTCAATATCATACACCCGGTCCTTCTTGGCTGATTACTTGAGTTTTCGTACAAGGTATTTGGTGCAAACTTCTTTTACTTACAAGTCGTATACTCACTTTATGAACACTTATTTTTCTATGAAAGGCCTAGCTAGTTAAATAAATTAACTGCGTAATGAAAAAAAAAGTTTATTATACGCCATGAAAATCAAAAAGAAAGTTTGGATTATTGGAATGTTTCTGAACGGTGAATAAAGAAGTTGGAAATGGAACATGAAATATCGATGTTTGAAAATGAAGACAACAAAATTCCTTTAAACTTGCTCTGACGTGGAAGCCGGAAGCGACATCTTGGTGCTTGGTGAAATTTCTGTGCCGTATTGGAGCGCCTTTGTTCGATGAACTCAATAATACAATTAGAGCATCCTCAAAAAAATAATAATAATAAGGTCAACGCACGTTATAGACCTAAAAAGTAGTTTTCTAAGATATTTGAACCCCACCCACACAACAATGATTTTTAATACAATAATAAAATATATAATTTTTTAAAATATATACTCTACCACAGCCAATAATATACATCAAAAAAATAATCTTTTTTATTACTTTTCCTTCTCTCTTTTTCTTTCTCCCTCTCTACTCAATTTTTTTTTTTTGGTTTCAGTCAGTTGAGCGGACTGTATTTCCCGCGCCCCATTCATTTTTTTAAGCTCAATAAGCTTAAAAAAAATTTTTGGAGCCTCTGTTGTGGAGGTTCTTATGCTACAGTCTTAATGATGATTAGTGTTGGACAGACTATGGTCAATTCATTCAAATGCAGGAATTAACAAATTTAGCTCCCATTCCACTCGGTGGGTAAATTCTATCTCTTGGATATGTGTGTGGCTAAATTCAGCAAGCATGGTTTTGGTTTATAAATGGAGTTGTTGATATGGTTTGAGATCCAGTCTTTCTTTTGTTCCTTGCCCCTTAGCTAGGGAACTGATTCCATTTGTTTATTATGTTTCATTTAAAAAGGACGGGAACAATTTGGAAAAGTTCTCATTTGTCGTTCTGTCACATTTGCCAACTGCGGTTGTGTACGTCCGCGATTTGTCAGGATAATGTGGAACATCTCCATCCGATCAGGTATTTGTTTTTTCCTTCAAATCACGGTATCAGCACAGGAAACTATATACACAATTGCTTATTTGCATATATATATATATATATAAACAGTCGGAGGTATTGAAGTGCACACACGTAAGTCTGTTTTCATATTTTTGCGATTTTACGGAGCCCTCTGGAATTCTCAGCAATTTAAGTTTCCATGCCAGCTGAGTCATGTCCGATCAATTAGGATATATTTTTTCAATCTATTTTGTCTGGGAGCATATACTATGAGACTTCTCTGCATGTAACTTCGTGACAAATAGAAAAACAATTACTTACGGACGTCATATAGTAGATAAAGTTCTGCACATTTCTTGCTCATGAAGGCAGACTGGAAACCAACTATTACTTCAATGCATATGAATTAACTAACAGATAATTACTATTTTTACATTGCGATTCCAGATAAACTACATATCCCAAATACCCATTTGATTCGCCAAAGGGGGTTTTCCACTTTGCACCAGCTCAACTGCCGAAGCATTTCAGATAGCCCTACTGCTCTAGAAATTGTGGCTTGGAAATGACCGCAGACAAAGGAAACAAAGGATTTGAGAGCAAAAAGATTCTGATGTGATGCGGCATTCAGCTCAAATTCATCACTAACGTGTGTGGTCTTGGATTTGAGGCTCTCTTCTTGAAATGGAGAAGGGGTGCCTGCAACCATCACTTTTGACAGGATCCTAATTCTCCTTTCTTGAATACCGTTCACACTGGTGAACTGCTCATCTTTTTGATAAATAGAATTGAGACTCTGTATTTAATAATACTGTTAAGTTTGAATTCAATTGTTCCTATTTGCCTTTTCCTAGTGTTAACCCTCTCAGTATGTTGTTTATCAGTGACATGAAGTTCATGACATAAAAGAAATAAGGGGAAATTTAACGGCCTGTCTTTGGGTTGATGTTGTTTCAAAAGGTGATCAACTGGACAGGGTGCCTATGCAGTCTTCATCAACGGTAGCCTTGGACCTGATGAAGCTATTCATGTATCAGTGGAGTGGTCAAGGGCATTTCCGTGGAGGAGGTGTCACCTTTCTCATCCTTACATTTTTATATGTTTCTTCGCTACTTAACCTGTCATTACAACTTGTGCCAGCATATCTCTATGCAGATTTTCACTTCCATAGCTGTGTAACTTTTTCATGACTTACTAGTTCTTTGCTTTGCATCTGAAAAGCAAAGTTCAGCTATTGGTTCAGCAGTTATCCACCATAAAAAGCTGAAAGGAATCTGAGGAATGCATGGTATCTCCTGCCTGACAGATCCTTTAGAAAAAACTTGTTGGAAATGCCAGGTCAAGTCTCAAGTGATCCCATGCCCTTTTTGTGGCTTCAATAGATAAGCATATTATCTATCTGAGATAAGGTGCACTGAACGATTCAGAAAACCTTATATATGTGATAAAGGTTGTTTTCTCATCGCATCAGCAAGTGCTCGGTCCCTTGCTCTACCTTCAGACATGTTGATGCCAGTTGATTACCTGAGCCATGCACATTCATAAGGGAGAAATTGTTTTGTTCTATATACGAGATTCAGATTGAGTTGGGTTTTTTTCCCCCTTCTTCGGATAGAGTGGATCAAGATGCTTTTGTCGTTATAGGATTCATTCGTGCTCCATTATATATATTGGTTTAATTGTAGCTTATATGATGCAAGAGCATGTCCTAAGAGTTGTCCTACACTTAAAAGGAAAAGTTAATGAAGTCATTTGATTCATTAGAAGAGGCTTGGTTGAAGAATTGAATCAAAAGAATATACATGGGCCAAAAAAGGAGGCAGCATGGATTATAAGAGGACATGGAGGGAATTATGAGAGCTTAATGAAATTATGTTAGTCAAGATTATATATGATTCCATGTTTTAAGAGTGTGTTTTACCTTCTATCTTAGTTTGTGTGGCATGGATTTGTAAGAGTATTTTTGTGTGCTTTTTCTTCTAGCTTTTAGCTTATCTTTGATGCGGAAGATTCAGCTTGAATCAAGTATAAAAGCTTCATGTAATCATGTTGACATCCATGAGAAATTGAATGAGAATTAGAAATTGAATCTTTAATTGAATATTCTATGAGTTTTTCTCTATTTTCACTACTAGAAAAAGAGGTTTTAGCAACGACATTTATCATCGGTGACAATCCCAAAGCCAAACCCATTATTCTTTGGCAATGACTTGTCTCCAATATTTTGAAGAGGTTGAAATTAGGATAAAAAATTGTCGTCGCTAAATCATACATTTAGAGATAACAATATCGTATCCAATTAGTCCTTCAACAACCATATACGTTCAAATTTTGGTGGACCATTTTAAAGTTTTTTAAGTTTTACTTATTACATGTCATCCCTAAAAAGGGTAGTAGGGATGACATTTTAAAAATGAAAAATCCCAGCAAAATTCAAATTTTAGTTGGAAAATTTAAAAAGTTTGAGTTTTAGCCGTAGCATATCGTCTGTAAATGGAGTATTAGAAACAACATTATTTTTTTTTAATGGTAACAATCAAATTTTGGTTGAAATTTTTTAAAAATTTAAGTTTTAACCACAATATGTTCTCCCTAAAAAGAGTATTAGGCACAACATTTTAAACATAAAAAAAGTGACAAAATTTAAATCATGGTTAAAAAAATTTTAAATATGAGTTTTAGTCACAACATGCAGTCCCTAACAAAGATATTAGGGATGGCATTTTTAAATTTCTCCTACATTTTTTCTTTTTTCCTCTACAAGTCATCGCCATTTAGCCTTTTAGCAACGACAATTAGAATTTACAATATTTTTTATTCCATAACAATATCATATAAAATAACAAAATTAAAATATTTATAAATACTTAACAATCAAAATTTTAAAATTGTTTATATAATGCTCAAAATTGTTTGAATTGATTAGAAAATTAAAATGCCTTAAATAAAATTTATTTATAACAAATCATCACCATCATCTTATTAGTGGGACATACTCAAAAGAGGATGAATCTGGCGCTAGGGATGACCATATGGAGACTAAACCTAGTGTTGGGTTGATAATATCAAGGCTAAGTCTGATGTTGGGGTTGACCATAGGGAGTCAAATGAGGGGCAAAACCAAATCCTTATGTTTATGCTATTATTGTAATACTCTATTTCCAAAAAATCCTAATTATAATTTATAACTATGTATATTAGCTGTAATAATTATATGAGGATATTTGGTAATAAACATATTGTTAATATGTGTAATATTATTATGACTTATTAATTATAAAATATAATTAGGTTAAAAAATAGTAGAGGGTGCATATTAAATTTTTAAACCTAGGTTGGGTCTTAATGGGTATCTGTTTCATCAAATAAACATAGTTTGTTAACCTACAAAATATTTTACCCTAATTATTTAAATAGATATTTACCCTAACCTATGCTAGACTTCCCCTTACCATTACCCTACTTCCCTTACCTCGGTACCTTACCATGCAAACCATCACTCTACACCATACCTCCCCTTTCTCCTATGTTTTCCTCTTTTGGTTTTGATCCTCTTTTTCCTGCATGCCACCCCCTTCTTATATCACTTCTCTCCCTTTTGTGTTGTGCCAAAAACCCTTGAGCAGCCTACAATTAATTCCTACCTCACCTAAGCTCCCTCTAGTGCACTAAACTCTCCCCTCCATTATTCTCATTGTTGCTCCTTCCACCACCAAATTTTATTCTACAACACCAACCCACAACGACCTCCTTAACCATCCACCACCAACCCTAATCGATCCTCCATATCCTGCACTGCCCATTCTCGCAGTTCTTAGTCCCCTAGCACTGGCCATTCGAGTTATTGCCACCTCCCTTCTTCTCAATCGAAACTCCCTCCTTCAGTGGTAAGCTTTTCCTTGGATTTCCTCTTGCTTGTTAAACCAACTATTAGCCGTAAATTATTTTAGTAATTTTGGATTATTGATGCTAATATTATATGTTAACATATGTATGCGTTTGGATGTTAAATTCCTAGGTTATCCTTGAGATCTTTGGAAAAGACATATTTTATGTAAGCTTGGGTTAGGTAAATCCAATCACTCATAGGACGGTAGAATTTATGTGCAAGTATAATAGGAAATTTTAGACCTAGAATCATGCTAGGGTTTATGCTTTTTGAGCATTATAGCATGCATGATAAAAATAATATTATGTTGAAGGGATGATATGTTTTATGATTATTAATAATTGAGTTGTATGTATGATAATTTGTCAAATGTTTTGTGTCTGTATATCTAATATTTTGTTAGGGTTTCCATTATTATCAAGTTATGATTCAGATTCCATGATATATGCTTCATGATTGCTCATGCATGGATGTTAGGTTTACGATAATTCAGATGGGCGCATATGCATATGATTAGGATTAGCTTATAATACATTCTATTCGCATGGCTTAGGGTTAGAGATAATCCCCTACATGTACTATGATGATAATATTCCTATTTAAATGATTTTTTGTGCTTTAAATTTGTATGTATATGGTGCATGGAATATGTGATACATGAGAGTTGCGTGATTAGAGTTTTGGGTGGGTGTAGCCTACTAAATGCATGAAAAGTGAAAAATACACTTAATTGTCAAAATCCAAAGATTATCTACGTGCTAAAATAATGTGGAATACTGCCTTTGTTCCAGCTCATGACCGATCTCTCATAATTATTATGTTGGTACGAAAATGAATAAAATAGTGAAACTAGGGTTTGAAGGATTTTTTGATAATTTTGAGCTAAAGTATCCTTACAAATAATTGAATGCTAGGATGGCCTTAGCCTTTTGATAGATTGACCTTAGCTTGGACTTGGCTTGACATAGATCTATCACCTTAAGGTGTATCTAAATAATTAGAAATAAAATAGAAAATTGTTAAGTATGGAAAATGAAAATTTCTATGTCGTACATGACTTATGTGATCACTTCATAAAATATTAATACTTAAAGTGAAAGACCTCGAGTTGGAAATGGTTGCTCACCTTAGAGGTGAGGTGTTAGCCCTAGTTATTTCGGTTCACTGGTGTGTCGATGTGCCCTATTTGAAGGTCCTACTCTACTCTATAAGTAATCTATGGGCCCTATAAGAGGTATCAAAACTTAAGAACTTGGTGGCCGAGGTTAGGAGGATACTATGTTACCTTTGTGTGTCGGTATGAACAACCATACCGTTATGCCCCTGGGTTTGAAGTGAAGCTATTGTGTTACTTTCACCATTGTGTCCCTAGGTTCGAGGTAAGGATATTATGTTACTTTCGAGCGCCAATATGACCAGGTGTACCACTATGTCCCTAGGTTGAATTGTATCCCCCCTCGAGTAAGAAAGTAAAAAATGGAAATATTAATGTGTAATAACATGAAAGGAATGGATTGTTGGTTAGGTAGGTGCCTTAGTGCCCTACCTTGGTATTGTGTTAGATTTGTTGGTTCGGTAGACGCCTTAGTGCTCTACCCTTGTATTGTTTTGGATTTTTGTTTCGGTATTTGCCTTAGTGACATACCACTATGATTGGAATGTATTTAGCTAATCGAATATGACTTTGTAACTTGAAATGATGAGAAGTGGATTGGTATGTTTTACTGTTAAGTTGAGACTTAGACATTGATATATGTTTCTCCATAAATATTGGTTGTGGTTATGGTTCATGACTTGTGCTTAAGTATGTGTTTTGATTTTTGTGTGACTATATGAAATGTCGGTATGTGGCCTCTTTTGAGGTATTGTGATTTTAAAGTCGTACTAATACTACTTTTGCAGATGACTATGTAGGAGTCATGGAATGACATGAAGCTTATAAGAGCTGGAAGAACAAGTGGAGTCCTTAGGAATAAGTTTCATTTTCAGAATGAGTCTTTGGATCTAAGAGTTAGAGAAAACTAGATTTGTACCTTTGGGTGTTGGTTTTTGTTACAATCGGTTTTCCTTTAGACTCTTATGTCCCTTATTGTACTTTGGTTATACTGTTATACTATGTATTATTTCTATTTTTACTGATTTACTCTGGTTATGTTTTGTTTTAGCCTTATCACTTGCCGAAAGTATGTTAAATGTGGCGGTAACACCCAATAATTTAGTAATTAATACTTCTGCAAAAATAAAAAATTTTGATTGATAATATAGGGGTGTTTCAACTATCATATGCAATTCATCAATCTACATCTACTGTGAGTGAGCAATCTCATAAATATATACCATTATAGGAAAAGAGGCATCAACAATGGATGATGGGGTAATGGTCTCTAACAGTGGAGGGCGACTACCAACATCAGAAAAAAGCGTTTCAAAATACAAACACTATTGCCTTGTGAAAGAAAAATCATTATACATCATAAATATACTATAACTCAAAGTAGGATTCCTCGTCAAATTCCCTTGATCATGCATTCATTCCACTCTTCTTGTAGAATTATCTACTCTCTCACTTTTTTAAAATAGGGTACGTCCACCTCATATGAGTTACTAAAGTAATCAAGGCATGCAATAAATGGTATCCTATAGTGAGACCTTTACTTATCATCAATCATTATCAACTCCCTTGCTATCTGGGCATAGTGTCTCATAAATCATCCACCATCAACAACCCTAGGGTATGGAACATCAATAACAAACAAATCCGTATATCTAGCTTTCACTGCTAGCCATAGCTGAATTTATGGCAGTGTCAACAAAAGATAACATGACCTAAATTTAAATGGTCCTAAATATAATCCCCTCCCCACCATGTGGTGTAGCACATCACATATCTAACTCACATAGTATCTAATATCTCCATCTATAAGCATATTATAGTAATACAGAGAGTACTCGTTAAGTAAATGATGCATCTTAACCCTATGAAAGGAAAAAATAGTTACTTTTAAATAATTATATTATTATTACAGCTATATATAGTAATGGATTACTATATTAGTAACTTATGAGGGTTTAATTATTATGGTTAGATCTCGGGTTTAGATGTATTCCACTTATATAATAATACTTTATCTAAGGTTAAAAATAATTTATTAGCTAAAAGTATTTTTATGTTATTATTCTACATATTGGTTAATAATATTTTATCTAAGGATAATAATAATTTATTACCTTTTTAATAATAATTTTTTATTATAACAAATACATTTAATCACAATTACAAACATATATATACCCAATTACCACTATATATACATTTAATCACAACACACACATCAATACACAATTATCCCCACCAATATGTATATAATACTTAATATATAACAACATTTATATATATATAATACTTAAGAATAAAATAAAAAAATAAAAACACATACAAGTAGAGGCAGATACAATAATAGGCGTTGGCGGTGCTCCGATGACTATAAAATCACCAAAAATTCTACAAAGAAAATCATTAAATTAATAAACTAATATTTAAAAGAAAATAAACTAAAACCAAAGGTAAAAATTGAACACTAAACCAAGGTATGGAGGAGGTGGTGGTGCAAGGTAGTAGAGGTGCAATTGCAAAGTGGGAGATATGATGGTTATGGAAGAAAATCACAGGAACACAAAAAAGAACAAATTAAACTCAAGTAATAGTAATAGTAATAGTAATAGTAATAGTAGTAGTAGTAGTAGTAGTAGTAGTAGTAGTAGTAATAATAATACATTAAATAAAAATAAGAAATTTAAAAAACACTAAAGATTAAACACAAATCTTCCATTCTGCTTGAATTCAAAGATAAGAGAAACTGAAGAGGAGAGGAAAAAATGTTGTTGCTAATAACAAAGGAAAAAATAAATGATGCAAAGCACATAAGCCATTAATGATGACATTCTGGTTCTATTAACCCAACGTTAGCTAAAAAAATATACTCGATAAAATTTTCACCAAAATAATTGTCCCCATAACCATTATTAGCGATGACATTTCATAGTCTCTAATTTTATCATCTATAAAATATAGTAGTTTGGAAATTTTTGGGGGGAAATTTTCTCACGAATGAATTAGCGACTTTTCCTCCCAATTTCCAATCTCTAAAGTTACTTACAATGACTACTTGGCATCTCTAATATTGTCATCGTAAATTTATCTTTTTCTTGTAATATTTTGTCAATTCTGAATGAACGGAAAATTTAGAAACCTTTTGTATTTTTTTCTTTATGGGTTTATATATAATTATATCCCAAAGTTATACAATTTAATTCATCTCCATAACCACGTCAATGCCATACATACAAGCATGCGTTCAAATAAAATCATAATAACACCATTGTCTACAACCTTTGATACCCTAACCCTAGCATCTTGCAACATCTATCAGCACAATCTATAACCACAATTTTAATCCCTTTAATTAATCATTAATATCATCAACTAAAACCTAATTAAAGGCCCATATATAACTCCTAATCATCTATACAAAAACAAACATGAAACCCCCCAAAACCCCAACCCTTATTAGTAATTCCACCATTGTTTTTTCATCTCTTTTTGGTTTGATATTTTCTCCCAATTACTATATTTTGTTGTATGGGATTCTTCTACATATCATTACAATTACTAGAAAGATGTGTAAGTATAAGCATAATATATATAAGACACATCAAGTGGAAACCACTCTTTATGGTAAGAACTTAAGTGAGAACCATTCTTTATGGTAAGAACTATGAACCTTCCTACTTTCCTAAACTAGTTACAGTAGTTTCCACCACTTAATACGAATAGTTTCCACCACCTATTATGGATAGTTTCCTAACTTAACACATAAATATCTAATATTTATAAAAATACCATCATTTTTTTTCTGCCACTTAAATACTATAGCTTAAAGACTTATAGTAGTTCCTCTACCCATTGGATATAGTTTTTACCAGTTATTGTGGGTAGTTTCCTGGCCTAAAACATAAATACCTAATATTTATAAAAATTTCACTGCTTTTATTTCTAACACGTAAATAGTATAGTTTTCTAAGATACATATAGTAGCTTATTTCACCTACGAAAAGTAGTTTTCACTACTTACTATAGATATTTTTCAAATATAAAACATAAATACACGATATTTATATAAAAAAAATATCACCATATTTTTTTATAACACTCAAATACTATAGTTTCATGAACTATTTACAGTAG
This sequence comes from Tamarix chinensis, assembly GCA_030549775.1. NCBI lineage: Eukaryota > Viridiplantae > Streptophyta > Magnoliopsida > Caryophyllales > Tamaricaceae > Tamarix > Tamarix chinensis. Next base: position 9,865,187 of record CM060177.1, on the reverse strand, counting down.
TTTTCTCTACCTAGTAATAGTAGTTTACACCACCTATTTTAGGTAGTTTCTTACTAGTTCTTAGTTTTCATTGAGAGATTTAAGTCTACTTGAATATTATATTTGTGTCTTTATGTGTGTATGTGAGAGACAGAGGGTAAAATAAGAACTAATAACTCAATCAAGAAGATAAATGGCTAATAACAAGGATGAGTGGCAAATAGAATGAGGGTGGTATTGTAATAAGAAGGAAATGTTATAAATGAAATAACTAATGTCACCCCTAAGAGGCAACGCACGCTATTACATTGTGTATTATCTTTGCCGTGTTCAAATATTTTGATGAAAAACTTTATAGCTAAAGGCATTCATACGCCTAACGGTTTAGGCAATCTCAGTAGGCCTCATCGGTAGGGGTTTGAACATGGTTGATAGATGTAACATCGTTCTTTTGTTTTTAAATTTTTTATTGTTGTTATTATATTTAATATTAATTATTATTAAACTTATGATTTTTATATTATTAACTAGAGCATTTATGTTGTAATTAAGTGAAGTTTTGATTATTTTTTCAATTTATATTTAATATCATCTACATATTGGCTTTATGATTTATATTTTAAGATTTAAAACTTAATCTAACTTTATATTTGTTCTCTTTTTAATTTTTCATTAAATTTTTGATCTTTTTTGGGTTATTATACATATTTTATTATTTTTATTAAAATGTATGTATCTAGATTTTTTTGCATTGTTCATAATTATTTATGGCTTAGGGTTTATTCTAATTATTCTAAGTTTTTAAGATTTGTTTTATTCTTTTAAATTTTGTTTTATCTTTTTAGGTTTTGATTTAGGATTTATTTCATTTAATTTATGTTTTTTATTTATTTTAGGGATTTAGGGTTCACTAGGGTTTAGGGATTATTGTATATATTTTTTATTTTTAGATTTTTATTTTAGGGTTAAGGATTTAGGTTTCAATCGTGCATAAAATATAGGGTTTGATTTTAGGTTTTTAGATTTTTAGGGTTTAGAGTTTATTGCATTTATTTTAGATTTTTATTTTAGGGTTTAAGGTTTATTCCACTTATTCTAAACTTTTAGATTTGTAGGGTTTGGGATCTATTGTATTTATTTTATTTTATTTTTAGATATTTATCTTAGGGTTTTTGGTTCATTAGGTTTTAGGGTTAAGAGTGTATAGTTCATTATAGTTTTGGGTTTAGGGTTAAGGTTAGGGTTTATGGTTTTTAGGTAATGGTTTAGGATTTAGGGTTTGTGATTCATGGTTTGGGGTTTAAGGTTTGGTGTTTGGGGTTTAGGGTTTAGAGTTTAGAGTTCAGGATTTGGTGTTTACTGTTTGATTTGGTTTATTCTACTTGAAATTTTAACCATTTATTTGTATCAATCTAAAGGTTATCATTGATTTTTAGTTCTCATTATATATATATATATATATATATATATATATATATATATATATATATATATGGAAATATCCAATGAGAACTAGCTCTCTAAGTAAGAACTGATAACTAGTATAATTAGAGAAACTACCTATAGTAAGTGAAGGAAATTACTATAATTAGTTTTAAAAAATTATAGTATTTAAGTGTTAGAAAAAATAAAAAGATATTGACATTTTTGTAAATATTGTATATTTATATTTTGAATTTGAAAACTACCTACAGTAAGTGGTGAAAACTATTTGTACAAGATGGAAAAAATTACTGCAAGTCTCTAAAAAAACTATTGTATTTGAATGTTAGAAAAAAAATATTATTTTTATAAATATTAGATATTTATATTTTAAATCAAAAAAAATTTTACAATAAGTGGTAGAAACTACATCTAGTGGATGAGAAAAACTATTATAAATCTCTCAAGAAATTACATTATTTTAGTGTTAGAAAAAAAATACGATGGCATTTTTATAAATATTAGACATTTATATTTTAATTTACAAAACTACCTAAAGTAGTTAGTAAAAGCTACTATAAATATTTCAAAAAACTATGATAATTCTTAATTCTCACCATAATATATATATATATATATATAAGGTGAAGATCCCATACAAACTCTTTTTAAGATACATGTATAGGAATCAATCATAACTATTAAATTAGTATTTGATCAATGATCAAGATTTAGTAAATACCTAACCTAATTTTATTTTAATTTCGGCCCTTAAATCTTCTAAATCTAATGATAATTAATAGTTCCTACGTTTGTATTTTAAATAATGATTTATACTAAAGCCTAAATCTATGAAGATCCCATACAAACCCTTCCTAAGATATATATATATAGGAACCAATCTTAACCATTAGATTAATATTTAATCAATAGTCAAGATTTAGTAAATACTTAACCTAAATTTATTTTAATCTCAACATTTAAATCTTCTAGATCTAACGATAATTAACGGTTCCTACATTTATATTTTATATAGTAGATTGTACCTAAGCCAAAATGTATATATATATATATATATATATATATATATATATATATATAGCCACCGTTTTATCTTTGATTAATTGGCTAATTGGAGATATATTTTAATGCATATTGATAACAAGCAATAGTATTCATTTGATCTTTTTTCAGGAGGTTTCACAATTTCACGTTCTTTTGGAAAAGAATGATTGGAAAGATCATTACATAACACTCGCAATTCTCTAGCTTGTGACATAGTATTAACATAGAAGACAATAAAACACATTGCATTATTCTACCAACTTATTTAAAATTTATTTATATTTCTGTATTTTATTATTCCCAAAAAAAATAGCAAATATACATACGAAGAAGGAACATAAATCATCAGGTGAAAAATAAGAGAAATTAAAGTATACGATATGTTCAGTAAACATTACACAACATAAAAGAATCATAAGATGTTAATACAACATAAATCATATGTACAATGCCGTATAACATTGATCCCAGCCACACTAACAATGCTACCAAACTATCTAGTAACCGTAACCTAATATTGAAGCACATTTTAGATGACCAAAAGGGAAGAAACGCTGAGCACTTTCGAGTAATGCCACAACAAATATATCATTCCATCTTACTGAACATGATGTCATTTATTTGGCAGATGCCAATATCGGATATTGGTTCGATTTGCTGATGGTCTTCCTCTGTGAATGTCGTCCATCTCTGCGGATCCCTGGTGTATTCATCTGAAAGGCAAAATCGAAGGCATGTAGGAATTTATCAGTTTGTATCTCCATCAGAAGAGAGGTACTTTCATCAATTCCTCTTGCAAAAGTCAAAACTACAAAAGTAACAATAAATGCATCAGAACTATTTTTTCTTTAGCCAGAAACCCGAAGAATAAAAAATTAAAGGAAAAAAATTGAATCGATGAACTAAACCATGAGTTAAAAACCGAACCAAAATTTAAGTTGATGAACTTGTAATTATAGGATGCCACATTTACAAACCAAAAAATTCATGGTAACTAAAATAAAAAATGTTACGCCATTTTTCCAGTTAAAAGGAGTACACATAATTACATAAACTCACCAAGTGATTGACTAACTTGTCTGAACTTAAAACAATATTTACCTATTTCACACATTGTTTATGTTAAATGGTACATACTAATATTCTAAGAACTCTTGACTATATTTTCATAGCTAAATTTTATTGATATTTGTACATTTGCTAGCCCTGATAACAACAAGATACATACATTTCGACTCTTTTCATGATACCAAGTAACATACTCCCAACCTATCACCTATGCTAATGACAAAAATTATCAAAACAACATTGAGAAACTAAAACAAATTTGCGGGTGCACAATTTTGCAGAAGTTGGACTTACCATATATCACATTTAATGAAGTTGGTGGAAGGGTTGACATAAAGTTGAGGCCAATGTAGAATCCCATTCCTAAGACTATGGTCACCGCACAGAAGACAGGAATTGCTAAAGCCCAGTATCTGCTACATTGGATACAAAAAATCTGAGTAAAAGTTCAATACCAACCTAACAGGTGTTTATAGTGTATGAACACAAAATAAATAATGTTCAAATAACAGCTTTAGCGAGTTGGTTCTGATCAACACTTATTAAAGTCAGAAGACCGAGTACCCTCGCCCCAGGTATGATTGTACTCCAAAGGATCAAAAAAGAGTAAAAGACAACATAGCACAGTGATGAATAACAATTTCAAGACCCTCATGTTTTTACTGATGAGGCGTTAAAACTAATTTAAATTAACAAGTCCAACTACTCGACCAGTCTTTAAAATGCATATTGCTCCATAATTTCATCCATATGCACTACAATCTGCAGATGAGGTTACAAGTACCTAAACAAGCACTAATATTATTTCATTAACACTAAATTCTTGATAAGGGATGAGCATGTGTCAAATAGGGTTTTACTATGGATCTAACAAGCCTACCCAGAAAACATGATGATCGAGGAAAGGAATCTAATTCATGAAAAAGATAGCCACTTTTTGGCTGACCTAGGTGCCTATCAAACAATAGTCAAATAGAAACTGAACACACATGATTCCATTCATAATATATTCAGGAATTGTGCATATAAGAAGCAATCCATGGTTCCGGACCAAGCTGCAAAGAACAAAGTTGATTTGACTGACCTGCTAGGATAGTAAAAGATCCCAACACCATGCAACCAAGCCTCAGGCACATAAGCCCATATTAAAAATATCACTGTTCACAAAAAAATATTGTACGCATCAGATGTAAAATCAATACTCCCTGCCCGCTCTTTTCCCAATTGATGTCAAGAAATTTCCCAATTGACCCCATATGGTGTCTAACATGTTCAATTGACCATGGTGAAGCAAAATAGCCAAGCATGATGGTTCCATGGCAACTAAATTATGAACATCTGTGCAACACAGTTGAGAAAGTTTCGGACATTATTCAGGATGCAGAAAATGGGAAAACTTTGTAACTATAAGGATAGGGGTTCAAAAATAAATGAGCAGAATTGATACGCTCTGTCCAAATATATTCTGCACTTGTTTGGGAATCTACAAACTTGAAAAGGAATCAGACCCATCACATTAGTGCATCCTTGGCAACTAGCAACCAATCCGGACCCATCACAAGCCAATGACATACGCAAAAACTAGATACAAGCTATTAGAATGAGGCTACTAACATGTATGCTTTTTGATTGAGGAATTGTGTGTGCGTGTGTGTGAATAAGGCTATAAACGAATAAAGTCGGCTCGCGAGCTTTTTTGGCTCAGCTTGTTTATTTAGCCAAATGAGCCTAAAAATAAGGCTCGAACCTAGCTCGTTTAATAAATGAGCCTAGCTTGAGCAAAAAGAATTTAAGCTCGAACTCGATTACAATGCAAAAGCTTGTGAGCTTGGCTTTTTTACCACAAAAACTAGCGAACCGGCTCGACTCGGCTCATTTATAAACAAACTGAGCTCGAGCCTCATTTTTAGGCTCGTTTATTAAAAAAGCCGAGCCCGAGCCCACCCCAACTCATCTCGTTTACAGCCCTATGTGTGACACTTCATTTAATGAGACTTTTATGCGATTTTGGCTCTTATGGTCCTGTTTATTGCTTTTGTTCAATTGTGTAGGTATTTGAAGAGTAACAAGATCAATTAGAGTGAAAACGTAGGATTCAGAGCTCAAAAACATCAAATGAAGGCCCCAGAAGCCAACGCTGCCTGCAGAAGGGCAGAAATGAATGAAGTCAGGAAGATGAAACCAGAGCTGAACACAAACCCTCCCCCCCCCCCGGGGGGCGGTGTTCACTAGCACGAGCAGTGTTCAGCACCCTGATTAAACATTCCTGACACAGTGACCTAGAGACAGACACAAACCCCCGTTCACCAACACAGCCCATGTTCGGACTATAAACAGACAAAACGATCAATTTGTTGCTGCATTTCACAACAGTTTAAGGGGTCAGTTTTCATTTAGTTTGGGACAGATCTAGAGACATAAAAAATAAAAATAAATAAATAAATAAAGGATTTCTCATCATTCCCATCCAACTCTTATCCAATTTCTCCATTTCCATTGTAATTGGAATGGAAGATGGTTGATCAGAGTTTGTCCAACTAAAATTTTAAGGTTAATTTATCATTTGCTCTATATAAACTTCTCTCTCTTGAGCATAATGAATTTCCTTGATCTAGTTATCATATGCTTAATTCAATTCATAAATTGTTAATTGCTCTCGTGCTAAGGTGAAGAGAGAATTCTCCAATCCCGATATATTGAATTTTCTTATGTATTCAAAAGTTTGATAAAGAGAACTCTCAGTAAGATCAAGAGATGAAATGGTAGTAGATCACATAAAGTAATTAAAGATTAGAAATTAATAGGTCAAGAGAAGTTAATGTTGATCTCTACAACAAAATGGGTGGTTAATTGATTTTATTGCATTGTCAATTACATAAATTTAAGCTAGAGATAATTGGATATGTAATTGGCAATAAAACATCACAAATTAAGAGAGCGTAACGATAATTATCTTGTTGACACACTAGGCACAAATTTCAGGTTAGGACCTGCGGGATTATTTGACATGCTTTAAGTCAGGGAATTTAACCTGAACCTTGGCCATTACTTTCATTCAATTAAACTATGATTGATTGGTAGCATATGTGCTCTTTTTGTATCCTTTTCTTTGTGATTTTTATGTTTTTCGGAATAATTTCATAATTACTTTAACGGTAGTCTAAACATAGAAAAGTTTTATCATCATTTTAGTACTCACTCTTCAGTATAGTGGCATGATACCTTGAATACTATTCCAATTCCACACACTTGCTGATAGACTAGATCAGCTACATTGCTTAAACAGGAGCCATAAGACAAGAAAAAAAAAAAGTGCATGTTTCGCATTTAAAAACAAAACTGCATCTAAACCAAAGAGGATATGCTGCAACTCAGTAAATTTGTAAAACCTCAGCTTAAGATGGCTCAAAAATGCTGGTAAGTACCCAATGGCCTTACTTGAGCAGCATTTCCTAAGCTTAAGGGCAGCAATTTAAGAAATAAGAATAATAAATAAATAAATAAAAACTATACTTCTAGCCATAAAGTCACCACAATAACTTAACACACAAAAAAGAATCTCAGGTAATGATTATAGCAGGGGAAAAACAAAAATAAATAAAGAAACAGCTTGCATGGTTCATCTGTCATTACGTACCATTGAAATCACCTTCTGTCACAAATTTTAGCATGTTGTGGAGAAACTAGTGTCCTAACAAAATCTAATGGCCGCCCAAGTGAGCACATTTTAGTAAGATGGACCGTTTTCTGTTAGTATTCCAGAAAGGTTGGGGGGGGGGAGAACAGACCAGCTCTAAAACAAGAAAAGAAGAGATAAGAAAGACAAAGAGGTACAAAAGTTAAACCAAAATAATAATAACTACAATGCCAGATATCACTTGAAGCAGAAACTTGATAGATTATGACATCTAAAAGGAAACATTAAAGGAACTGATATCCATATGAACAAATTGGCCGTGAATGCAGAGACGGAGAGCCACACGGCCCTGAAAAATAACTCAGACAGCAACAATATTTTTTTTTTCCAGGCTTGAGATAAGGTCAATTGTTAGGTTGATATTAGCATGTTTTAATCAAACTTCATACTGAGCCTAGATAAGTTGAAGGAAAAGAAAAGAGAAACAAACACATAGAAATGATACATGTTTAATTAGTGTAGACTTGTGGCATCTTCAAAAGTGTTATTAGGTCATGTGCTTAGCAAAGATAAAAGTAGCTTATAAACTAATAGTATATATACAACTTATTAAGCTCATGTTTAGGCTTTAAGATTCATCAGATCCCAGTTTTCACAAAAGAACCTATCCAGCATAATAAAAACAAGCAAAATGGTAGTAAAAGTTTTATGCAATCAGTGATGGAAGTATACCTGTGGCAACAACAGTAGAAATTGAACCCACAAACCCATAAACCTCAGCAGGCTTTGGACTATGTTCACCAGACAAACCAAATCCGGAAGCATTGTCATCAGCATGTCTGAAAGAGAAAGATTCCCTCTGCCTCCTTGACAGACTAAGAATTCTTCTGGGACTATTAACAGAGCGCAAGTCTGCCATGACCAGTTATTTCCAGTTCCAAGGACACTTGAACACTGGTCATGTCAGCAGATACAAATCAGAACAAAAACAATCTCCCAACTATCCAAGACCAAAAGATTAGTAAATACATAGGAATGGAGTTTAAATTTCATCAGTCAGAATCAAATGGGACATAAGACAATGGAAAAGTACTTACAATGTATTTTCCCCTGCTTTAAAATACAATCTTTGTACAGAATCACTTATTTTTAAATACTTTTATGTGGGCAACAAGAGAAGATTGTGCCTAATGATCAAAAGGTGTTGTAATAGTGTAATCCATAATCTAATGATTGGCTTCATATTAAAAAAATATCACACTTGACACTTGCCCTTACATTAATTCATTACATGGTATTAACTTGTGAAGTGAAAAATGACTATCCTTTGGTCTACATGATCACACGGATTAACTTCAAAATTAAAACACTCATCATAAGCTGTTCGGCATTTTCATTTCCAAAATTTCATCAGACTATAATTGCCTTTTTTGGTTCTTCCAAGACAGATTTAGCAACCTGAAGATCAGTACCTAGGAACAGCAGGCTCAAATTCGGGAATAAATAAAATAGCACAAATTCATGTATTGCTACTCAAATTACCATGAACGTCCACACTTTCAGAAACAAATTACAGAAAACAGCAAATCAACGAAGAATAATCAAACTCCGGCATTGAGAGGTTGAATGATATAAGCCAGGACCGATTAGCCTAATTCATCAATATCATATGTACATACAATTGTTCATCAGCATTTTTGACTAATTAGTGTTCTGTTATTAGATAATTATGGTTTTATTAATCGATAATTACTAGTATGTTGGTAGTCTATCTAGAATATTCCATTAACTTGTATAAGAAACCAATGAATGAAACAAAGATGCAAGCAGAAAATTGAACTACCACCTCTCATCCCTCTTTCAAGTCCTTCTCCATTCTCCCTCCCTAATTCTCTGTTCATCCTCCCTCATTCTTCTATTTTGGAGCTTTTCCAGAGCTCAAACAGTAAAAACAGTCAATCCTAAAGCCAGGCCGCATCATTGATTCTTTCATTGCAAGGTTCCATCGCTCAAGCTCAAGAATATTATGAGACAAGGCCCTTGTGCCTTAAAAAGTAGGCATTAATCAAAAACTTACACAAAAAATTGCAATATGACATGAAGAAGGTGCAAGAGTCAACCAAAAAATTGCATGAATCAACAACAAAAGTGCAAGATCAAGTAGATGAGCTCGGGTTCGCCCACTTACCTCTGCTCTAGCATGAGGAAATTGGAATCCCACCGTTGGTTCAGACTGTCGAATCATTTCGACCACTCATCAATTCCCTCAACAACCCTATCCCAGCAATATTCCAGTCAACCAAGATTTTCCACTCTCCACTGAACCAGCAGTTATCAACTTCATTGCCACAAAAATCAAACAAAGAATTCCCACTCCCTTCTCTGCAAACAGTTCAGCTCACAAATATCCCTCCAAGAGAACCAATTATATTCCTTGAGGGTGTACCACCGCCAAACAAAACTCCCTTCAATTCATTTCTTCTATTAGCCGAGAGGCTTGAGAATCCCAAATTTATAAATCAGCACATACAAACGGAGCTGATGAAGTATGATCCTCCATATCCGGGTGAATATAACAAGAAACAGTTGGCTGAGGTTGATGCTTGTGAAAAATTTGAAGCCACATCCATTCAAGATGGGTTTGAAAACCAAGCATCTCCTATCCACACTTCTACAGAACTAATCTGATCAGCCAGTTTCCAAGGACAAAGCTTTTTGGCTTCTGTATTCTATGATTGGTTGAAGAAGCTTGGGCTTATGAATTTTCTAAGCCTCGAACTGCTGAGGCTCATGCTGGATGTGTTTTAAGTGATGCTTATAATATGTTTGATAAACTGACTGAAGGGCCCATGGCTATGTTGTATGCTATTACTACTGGATATATTGATTGGTGTTTGTATATTGATCTCAAGAGGCAAAAACAGTTGAACAGTGGCAACAGAGCCTTGTTTGATTTACTTGATGGCACATATGTAAGTTATAAGTGGAATTAAGGCTATCCAAAGCCTCACGGTGAGGTTGCTGATGACATAATATTTGCTATATATATTTGGAGTGAATATGTTGGCAGCTGGGTGTTCTCTTCATCATCTCATGGATGTTGCTTACAGCCTTAAGATTCCACATTATAAATTCAATTCTGATCATTATTTCTTCTCACGATTTCAATCCAGGGGATCTCACATCTTTCTTGCTCAAATATTGAATATATTTGGTGGGTCTACAAGTCATGGCTAGCTAGTGAATATTTCCTGTCTATGTATCCAGTACTAGTGGATGGACTTAATGCAGCTATGCACGACTCCATTTTGAAGGGAAGGGAAACGGCAGGTATGATTTAAATTCAAAGATGGCATTGCCTATTACTTGTGAATGGAAGGTGTTAGAGGTAATGCCCAGGGGAAATTTGGTTTATTTGAATGTGATGTTTAATGTGTATTGTCTGATGAATGTGGTATTAATAGAGGCTCAAAAGGCTTGCCACAAATTTCAGTCACCAAGGCAATATCTGTCAATTGAAAATAAGATATACATGTTCGACCCAGCAGTGGAATGTGCTTTGATGGGGGTGTTGCTGCTGCATTGTACCTGCCAAAGCTTCTTTATTTTGGTGACGGTCATACTGCAGCATTGCACCTTCCAAAGCTTCTCTATTTCCTTCAAGCAGTTATGAAGGAATATGAAGTGGGATTTTCTAAGTAGAGCATTGCTGGGTTTTGGACATTACAGGAACAGGAGTGCTTGCAATGATCAATCACTTAGAAGGCTGGACCCAACATCTTGGTTGTAGTATGATTACTTTGCTGAGTTCTTGAGGGATCAAATATGCAATCATAAAATTAAATAGCGGTGTCGCTATAGCATAGTGGTCACTATTTAGCAATTTTTGGGTCAAGTATGACGCAAAATTACTGATACGCCATAGTTTTGAAATTTTACATTTATCGGCCTATAACTTGCCGATAAATTGGTATAACTGATAAATCGAAAAATATCTCCGATAAATCGGGATAAATCCCCAATATATTGACGATTTATCGAAAATTCTTACACCTACAAAAAAAAAAATATGCATGATAATATTTTCTTATTCATTTAATATATATATATATATAAGACCAAGTTACAATAAAGTGTTAATATTTATTAACTTCACATGTACTACTAAATAACATGTATTTTTTTATTCTAAGGGAAATTTAGAGTTATTAGGACAAATTAACATATAACGACTCACTTAAATACTTCTAATATAATATAAAACATTACTTTATTGAATATTCATATTCAAATAATCGATATATAACAATTAGAGTATATGATGAAATAAAAATAAAAATTCATGACGCGACATCCGGGATACATAATTTATCCTTCATGATGCTTCAATACTGCGACACCGTTACTGCAAACATGATTTTATTGCCTGGGTGCAATAGACAACTTGATGGTTTTAATATGGGGCTGCTTTCATTTGACATTAGAACCAATTTTCAACAGTTCAACCTTGAGGACAAGGCTGTCTTTGAGGGTGTGGTATTGATACAGGCCAGGACTGATTAGCCCAATTCATCACTGTCATATTTACATATTCTTGTTTATCAGCTACACTAATTATTATAATGTTATTAGATAATTACTGTTTTATTAGTAGATAATTCCTATTCTGTTGGTAGAGTGTTTTCTTTTTTTTCTTTTTTTTTTCTTTTTTTTTTTGTTTTAATTCATAAGCCCATGAAAACAATTACAAAGCACTATATAGGTAGTTGCACCATAAAAGTGTTACAATACCAGGAGAGGGGAAAGAGGATTCTAACCTGCGACCTATGGAAACCATGAGCTAGCCTTTACTACTAAGCCAAACCTCGTTCCATGTATATCTAAAGTATTCCATTAACTTGTACAAGAACCCAATAAATAAATAAGGATGCAAGCAGAAAATTGAACAGCCACCTCTCGTCCCAAATTAGAGTCTTTCTCCTTCTCCTTCCCTAATTCTCCATTCTTCCAAATTGCTGGTCTAACTGTAATGGATATTTAACAGATACCAAGATTACACAATCAAAAGAGATTGGCGTTCCAAATTTCTTCATCAGGTGAGCTGGTTGTCAAACAAAAAATCTAATAATTTTGACCAAAAATCAAAAGAGATCGTCGAAGAAATTACCTGAGGGACAGCTATTGGAGAATGTCTCAGTCCCAGATTAACTGATGTTGGCTTCTGTTGTCACTTTCAGAGCTATGATTCCATCTACCATTGTCGCCAGTTATCGTGAGCCACTGCTGGTGTTGCAGACAGCTAGTGCCGGTTAGGGGCACATGTTCTGCTCCGCTGTCTTCGTCTTTATCGTAACATTGGATTCTCAACTGTGTGAAAGGAGTTAAAAATAACACTTAACATTTGATAATTGAAATATTTTAATGAAAAATACTATCAAATAATAAGTCAATAAGGGTATTTAAGATTTGTGTTTATTATCTATAATTTTAATAACCAGACCAGTCATCGAACTAGTCAAGCTATTGGTTCACTAGCCAGACCAATGGTCCTACTTGTTCATAAAATCTATACATATTTGTTTAAAAATATGATTTAATAATTAATATTACATATCATGGTTCACAAAATAATACATTTCATCGTGAAAAAATCCCTTACATATTCACATAAGACCACAAAATAGCATAATTCAATATTAAATGTCTTTTACATATTCAAATACCATCACAAAATAACATAATCCAACATTAAGGCCCTTAGATATCCATAAACTACTTAAAATAGAACACATTAGTTCAGAAACTACATATTAGAGCCCAACTGCCCAACTGCACTAACCAAAGATCCAAAAGTAAAACACATTAGTTAGGGCATAGTACATAAGTAAAAATTAGAGCCCGACTGCACTAACCAAAGATCCAAAAATGCAAACATTTCTCCGCATAAGAAGGCAGAATCTAAGTACAAAACACATGAAACATTTCTATCTTCAATCCATCAGAATTAACTACAGCAGCAAGCTTCAAACTTCTCTGAACCACAACAGCAGCAAGCTCAACTTTCGGAATTGGTTTCAAGTGAAGCTAACTGTAGGATTTGAAGAGCATGAACAACATTTTCAGAAACCTGTATTTGGTTTCTGTTTTTCAGCAACATTTTCAGCACGAACGACAGTTTCCACAACAGCAGGAAGCTCAATTTCTGAATCACAACAGATTTGAAAAAACAAATGTTCGAACCATTTTTGTTCAATGAATCACATGGCAGCAACCTTTATTTCGTTTCTAACTTTCAATCTTCAAACAATCAAGTTAAGATATCTTATATGCACTAACATGAGATTATAAGATGCAGCAGCGAGCAAAACGACCGAAGATGTCCAGACTCTGTACGAAGAGCGCGTGCAGCAAAACCACCAAGGATGAGAGATTACAACCGACGACGATGATTGTGGGACGAAGACGACGCTGCGGCCTGCGATGACAAAGAAGAACGCCCGTCGATTGCTGAGCAGAAGTGAAGTTTACGGAAAGTCTCCAGAGGACGAATCTCGAGCCAGATAAAAAGAAAAACCAGAAAGGACACAAATGCAACGCAGGGATGCCAAAACCCGATATTCGTATTAGTTTATATATTTACTGTAAATATTTGTGCTCTATTCCATAATCGAATATTCAAAATTTGAGCATTCAAAAAATATAGATAGAATATACATCAAATTTAGATATATTTAATATTCACATAAAAATATTATTTTTATTAACACACCGTTAGGGTTCCACGCTGGTTCCATAGCTCAAAACAAGAAGTGTTCGTTTTCTGCTGGTCGTTCGCCATCCTCGAAGAAGGAGGGGCATGTGGTTTCGAATTCAGCGGGTTTGGATGGATCGGATAAGGACGAAGGTTCTCTTGAGCAGGGTGTGGAGGTCGCGAAGGAGGACTGCATCATTAGTGGAGTGACATCGTCCCCTCATATTCCATCCAAGGCAGTTTTGCAGGCGGTCCTAAAGCCTTGCGCAGTGCATGGATCTGTTTCTGGGGATCATGGTTTCAGCGCAAGGGTGGTGGAAGAGGAGGGATTATCTGCGAGGGATGGCGTGACTTCGTCCCCTCCTATTCCATCCACAGCGGCTCCGCAGGCGGTTCTAAAACCTAATGTGCTGCATGGATATGTTTCTGGTAATCCTAATATCGGCGCAGGAGCAGTGGAAGAGGAGGGACTATCTTGGAGGGATCGTGTAGCCATGAATAGGAATCCAGATCAATACATGGCACTTACTTACATTCCACCATGCATTGAGGAGGGGAAGGTGGTTGTTTTTTTGGAAAAAGATGACGTGCAGCGTGAATCGACAGAATGAAAGTATGCTTTAATTGGATATGTCTACGGGTGTTCTCCTTCCTACTCGCATATGCTGGGATTTATTAAATCGCAATGGGTTGGTATTCCTCTGCCTCATTTGTTAAGTCGTGAAGATTATGCATTTGTGTTCAAGTTCGAATCTGCCAAAGATCGTGATTATATCCTGCAGAAACATTGGACATTCTTTGGCCGGCCTTTAATTCTCAAAAGATGGCAGCGTCGTATGAAGATTTCAAGGGAAGAACTACAGTTTGTGTCGCTATGGATCAAGCTGTCGGGCCTTCTGTTGGAGTATTGGTCCTCGAAGTCTCTGAGTATGATTGTTAGCTCTGTTGGCACCCCCATATGTTCGGACACTATTACGCTCAGGAAGGACATGACTGGTTTTCCGCATGTGTTGGTGGAGGTAGACACTAAGAATCCTTTGTGTGAGTCGGTGTTTATTAGAGATCCTGATGGTTCAATCCTTACGCAGCTGGTGGTGTTTGAGTGGAAGCATTCCTTTTGTCCAGTCTGTGCGGAGCCTTCCCATGCTGTGAGTGCGTGTCTGAAGCTTAATCCTAAACAGGGAGGGGTTTCACAGCAAAATCAAGAGTGGAAGGTAGTGAGGGACAGAAGATAGGTAGGAGGATAGGTTCTTCAGGGAGCTTCGGATCAGAACCAAGTGCAAACCTCGAGTGCAAATTGCCGAGAAGATCCTCAGGGTCCAAAATGTGTTGCTCCAGCCAGATCACCATATGTCTTACGGTCTACATCTGTGCATAATAATGTGTCGCCAGGAAATAGGTTCCACATTCTTCAAAGGGGAAATGAGGAGGAGATCATGGGGGATGATGGAGGCTTGGGTGGTGTTTCATTACTTGATCCAGGTCCCTCATGTTATCTTATTGGAATGTGTGAGGAATATATGATCCATTCAAGCATAAAGAAGTGCAAGCATGGATAAAGAAGTGTGGATGTTTGCTTGTTGGTCATGTTGAAACCCGGGTTAAGGTGGGTAAATCAAAGGTGGTGGCATCTCAGTTGGTTAGGAGTTGGTCATGTTTAAATAATTATCAATCTTATAGTAATGGGAGAATTTGGGTCATTTGGGATCCGAACATGTGGATGGTATCTCTCTTGGGGTTTACCGAATAATGTATTTTTGTGTAATGTTGTTGGAGCTAGTGGGGGCGTGTCTTTTGTGGCTGGTTTTGTTTATGCCTTTAATATGGGAGTTGCAAGAAAATCCCTTTGGAGTTGGCTTTGTAACCAGCCTAGACCACAAATTCCACGGGCTTTGTCGGGAGATTTTAATGTGGTCTTAAAACCGGAGGAAAAAGTTGGGGTGGCCCTTCTTATGTTCAAGATTCATTAGAGTTTTTGAAGTGTGTGCTGGAGTTAGGGCTTGTAGATATAAATGGGTATGGTAATTTTCTTACTTGGTTTAATAAGAGGAGGGGGCGATGTAGTGGCATGCAAGCTTGATCATGTGTTAGTCAATAATTCTTGGTTGTCTTCCTTCACACATTCTTCTGCAATGTTTCATGCGCCAGGTATTTCTGATCATTGCCCTGTCATTGTTCACTTGCGGTCTTATAGTTCTATTAGAAAACCTTTCAGATTTAATAATTTTTGAGCTGAGGATGAGGAGTTTCTTGCTATTGTTTCTCGTCATTGGCGGTTTATACCTTCGAGTAATCGTCTCATTGATATTCACCGGAAGTTGAAAAACCTAAAGCCTGCTTTGAAAGACCTTAATAGGGCCAAATATGGTTCTATTAGTTTGAAGGTGTCAGAGGCACGTAATGCTTTGCATGCAGCTCAGAATGCTTTGCTCAAAGATCCAGGAAGTGATGTTGTGAGGCAGGCTTTACGGGGTTGTGAAGATGAGTTTGAGAGGTTGGCTCATTTTGAAGAGATTTTTCTGAAGCAGAAAGCTAAGGTCAAGTGGATCAGGGTGGGGGACTCTAACCATAAATATTTTTTTGCTCATGTTAAGGGAAACCAAAACAGGAATGTTGTCACGAGGATTGAGCTTGATGATGGATTTGTTCTCACGAAACCTTCTCAGATAAAATCTGCGTTCGAGATGTTTTTTAAGAATCTTCTTGGTGACGCAGGGCCTGCTACGGGTGCTATTGAGTAGGAGGTGGTGGATCTTCGGGGGTGCTCTTTTAGATGCACATAGGCGGCAACTCTTGACCTCGGTCTCACATGTTGAAGTGAAAGCTGCAGTTTTTTCTATAGGAGATAATAAGGCTCCTGGGGTGGATGGGTTCTCCTCAGTGTTTTTCAAGAAAGCTTGGAGTGTGATTGGCGATGATATTTTCGAAGCCGTTGCTGATTCTTTTTCTTCTGGGGTGGTGCCCCATCTTATTAATGTTACTGCCCTCACGATTATTCCAAAAAAAGTGAATGCGTCCAAAGTTAGTGAGTATCGGCCGATATCGTGTTGTGGAGTGCTTTATAAAATAATCTCTAAAATACTCACAGCCAGGCTCCAGCCCTTATGCCTTTGCTCATTGATCAAGCTTAGTCGGGTTTTGTCAAAGGAAGGTGTATAGGTGACAACATTTTGCTTGCTTATGAACTGGTTAGGAAATATTCTCACAAGCATATCTCTCCGAGGTATATGTTGAAGCTTGATATCCAGAAGGGCTATGATTCTGTTAATTGGTTATTTTTGCAAAAGGCCCTTCATGCCTATGGTTTTCCTCTTCATGTGGTAAAGCTTATTCTTGCTTGTGTTACTTCAGCCTCCTACTCTTTATCTTTAAATGAGGAGCTTTCTTCTCCTTTTCATGGTAAGCGAGGCCTTAAACAAGGTGATCCGCTTTCTCCTTTTTTATTTGTGCTTGTGGTTGATTATTTGTCTAGAATGTTTAAGCAGTTATGGTGTGACCAAGAGTTTCGTGGTCATCCTAAGTGTAAGAGACTTCAAATTATCAATCTTGCATTCGCTGATGATTTACTTCTTTTCTGTCGAGGGGAGTTTAAATCGATTACAAAGCTTATGGAAGTGATGGATGATTATTCGGCAAGTTTAGGTCTCGTCATTCACCCTCAAAAATGTTATATTTATTTTGGAGGTGTGGATGCAAGGACTAAGGCCCAGATTCTCCAGGCGCTTCATTTTTTTGAAGGAAGTTTTCCTTTTTCTTACTTGGGGGTTCCTCTCTCCTCTGCTCGTTTAACTAAAACTCAGATGCAGGATTTGATTCATAAGGTTGCGAGAAGGCTTTCTGCTTGGCATTCTCATCTGCTTTCCTATGCTGGTAGGGCTCAACTCCTTCGGTCTGTGATTTTTAACATGCAAATGTATTGGTGTCAGGTGTTTATCCTACCAGCATAGGAAAGCCTTAATAGCGTGTCGGGTGGTGTGCACCCCAAAAAAAGAAGGAGGTTTGGGGCTTATTGATCTTTCAATATGGAATCGAGCGGCCTTGGGGAAAGTTCTTTAGAATATATGTAACAAGAAAGACTTTTTGTGGGTTAAATGGGTCCAAGCCATCTATATTCGGAAGTGTGTGCAGCTTTTCTATGGACCATTTATGTTCCTGGCCTCTTAAACAAGTTCTTAGTCTTCGCTCTACTTTTGCCCCTTATTTTCTTCATGGGTCTCACCCAATGATGGATAATGAGGATTCCTATAGCATCAGCAATGCTTATAATGTGTTGCGTTATCGGAGGGAAATGGTTTGGTGGTAACCTTTAGTGTGGTGTTCTATTGCTCCTCCTAAGCATAAATTTATTATGTGGCTTGATATTCATGAGAGATTGCTTACCAAGGTGCGATTACAGAATTTGGGTCTTTTAGATGACCCAACATGTGTTCTTTGTGCTGAAAATAAAGATGAATCTATCCAACATCTGTTCATGGAATGTGCTTTTAGTTCGGGGATATGGAGTAAAATAAGAATGGTGTTTCATCGTCGTGATACTATCCGCTCTTAGGATGAAGAGATTAAAGTATGACACGATCTACGAGAAAACCGAAGGAGAAGAATGCTATATTATGTGCTACCTTTGTCACCTTTGTTGCTTTAATTTGGTATGAACGTAATTCAAGAATCTTTTATAGTGCAGCCCACACCCCTAGCAGTTTGCTACGTGACATTAGTTTTATTATAGCTAGTAGATGTTTGCATTTGGATCGTAAGAGCAACTTTCAATAATGGTAGCATTGTATTGATAGTCTAGTCATGTAATGAGTTGGTTGTACCCTTAGCCTTTCGGTTGTTCTATTTATAAATTTTTTCTTTACTTATCAAAAAAAATATTATTTTATTAATTTTAATAAAATTTATAAGAATATTTTTAAAAATAAAGATAGTATATTAATTAATATTTATATTTTGTGTTCATATAAGTGTTTTATTTTATTTTAAATAGATATTAAAATATTATTATAAATATTTAAAATATAAAATAAATGCATTTTTAAAATTTTAAAATTATAAAAACACAATAGTATATTGTATTGTTGAAATAATTAACATTATATAGAATATTTTTTTTTCAGATCGGATAATCCAGTAAAAAATCGAATATATAAAATATTAGATATCATTTTAACTAAGATTGGATCAGATATTTAAAATATCGGATAGAATTTTTTTTACAACCCTAAAAAGGATAAAGGAAGTCATTATTAAAAATGTTAGTAAATGATAAGAAGACCCCTACGGTTAAAAAAAAAGGAGGTGTGAGTTATTTAAAAATTAAGTACAAAATTAAAGTTTAATACTTGGATTTGGTCGAAAAGAAACTAATGATTAACAACCATTTCTATAATTTCATCGATCGACATACAAGCAGAACTAATAAGGAGATTGGACTGGCCAGATAATCTGTTAGTTAGTTTCCTTAACGGTCGGTCAAATATAATTTTTTATCACTATTTATATTTTATTAGTATGATTTCTCTAACCATACCCTTTCCAAAAAATACATAAAAGCTTTGTGTTTATTAAATGGTTTTTACTTTGAAACCTATATTTATTGTAACTAAATTCAACATTAATTTATTGAATATTTCAATAAGAAGAAACCTAATTAGTAAGAATAAAAATAAAATAGAACATGAAAACTCCAAGAAAATTTATTTATTTAGAAATTATAAATTATTTAATACATCAGGTAATTCAAAAAATAAAAATCTTTTGCTTATGCCAAATTGTAATCTCAATTTTTTTATATATCAGATTTTTTGTATATAGGAGTTTATATCATTTATTTCTTTTGCAATTTTTCTCCATCAAATTCAAGATAGAGGCAATCTATCATAAAAATTAAGAGCTTGTTTGGTTTAACTTTAGATTAGTAATTTTTAATAAAATTAATTATAAATTATAATAAGTATTTGATTTTTTTTTTTAAAAATAATTATAAAAAAATAATTAACAAAAATCACTTTCAATAAACAATAAATAAAAAGTAAGTTTTACTTGCACGTTACTGTTTAAAAAAAATCGTTCATAACACAGTACCACGACGTCTGTTTCTCCCCTGCATCTGCTTCCATTATTGTCTGATTTGAAGGGATTAGAGAATTGTAGAAAGAAATTGGTCTCGATGTTCTTGAATAAGAAGAGGAACGATGGTGTTTGGGAGGTGATTTCGGAATTGAGAGAGAACGTCGAGGCAGTCAGACAGAGGAGAGAGAACTTAAGGGTGGTAGTAGCTGTGGAGAGCATGGGAAGAGGAGGGAGTAGGAGTGAGTCGAATCAGTTGATAGGGAGTGATGAGCGAGTCGTTGGTCGGCGAAGTGAGTCGTGGGAGCTGCTGTTGCTGACGCCGGCACAATCCTAAGCTGGCTTGTTGAACTGAACTGGCGGAGGCTGTACAGGCGGAGGAGTAGGCGGAGAATCTGGGAGGACAACCTTCTTTGGAGTCTCGGGTTTAGGATTAGGTGTAGCTTTAGGAGTAGGAGGCGACATGCCAAATAGTACAGATATTTTACATTATCTGTACCCGTAAGTAAAAATTGATGTCCTATTTAAATTTATTTATTAAAAATAATTATTAAAAATAATGATTCATTAAAAATAATAAAAAAATTATTATAAATAATTTATTTTAATCAATAACACTAAAAAAAATTAAAATACAAAATTAAAAATAATTATCGGGTAAAGTAGAGTTCCTTATTATAATAAAATAAATAATATTTCATAATTTTTAAAATTTTGCCTTAAATAATTTTTTTTTGTTTTATGTAAATTTAAAATTAGTTCTATATAATTAAGTTAGTAGGTATGTTGATGTATTACGGTTCATTTTATTATTGAAAATAACTCAACTTATTATACAAAATCATTCATTTTATTATATGTAATTATTTTTACATTTTTATGAAATTAAGAGTCTGAATTCAATTTTTAAAAAAATTATACTTCTTCCATTTGAAAAATAAAATTAATTTAAAGATAAATTTTAATCATTAATATAGTTTATCTCTATTTTTAATCGCTTAGGTAATGTTTTATATGCTTTTTAATATTTAATATTATATAATTTATATAATAATTATTAGCAAAAGATATATATAGGAAGATAAAAATTAAAGATGAAAAATAAAAGTTAATTTTATAATAAAATGAAAACCAAACAAGTATAATAAGTAGTTTTTTAGTATTAATTATTTATATAATAAAAATAAAACAAACATATATTTTACTTATTAAAATATTTTTAAAAAAGTAGATTTATAAAAATAATTTTAATTTAAAAATAATTATTAAAAATAAATAATACCAAAAAAGGCTAAATTCCTAACACAAATCATACGCATAAGAAGAAAGTATATAGCATTGATGGTGACGGACGAAGGAAGCTTGAAAATCTAGAAGAATAAAGCATCATCTTCAGTCAGTCATTCAAGACACATGAAGATAAAAGAAGGATCACGCCAACATCCATCCATAAAAACAACATCGAAATAGAGCCGCTAGGCTACTTGACCAAATATATGAGTCAATTCTGTGTATGTATCATTTTTCATTGAATAATAATAATAATTCTTAAATTCACACACACACACATATATCATTTTTTGCAAAAAAAAAAAATAATCCTTCGGTCCGAAAGACAAAAACTACACTTAAAGATTTATGTTATTGACCGTGCTATTAAGTACTAACTAATAACTATAACTATAAACACTCTTTTCTTTGTAAATAAGTATTTATAATTTTAACTTGTACATTTTTACGTCATTTATGTTTGATTTATTGTTGGGATTCAATAATTACTTTCCTTTTTCTTATTACGGTCTTACAGGTTCAATCTAAAAAAGTGGAAATTTACGTACTGAAATAATATGTTGGCTTTGTACTTGCTGTGCGACATGATCATACAGATTTACACATTTAAATATTCATACTTATCCCTTTGCTACACAACATTAGGATCTTAGGCAAAGTAGGACTTACGTTCCTATTACCTCAAATTGCAACGTCAGAGAAATTGAAGAAAGATGCTACTGATTGTTTTGTGTTCAATGAATCTGTCGGTTACATTGTTGCTAAGTAATCTGTCAACGTAACTTTTGCTCCGTTTATCATCATCGAGTAATAGTCAACAATAATCTACTTAATTTTTATTTTGATTTAAAATAAAATTGTTGATGGGTGCACCTTAAAGGGAGAACTAAATAGGACTCGCCTACTCGGTCATCTCATAATCTTAGGTCATATGAAATGCTATAACCATATTTTATATTCAATTCGATGGATTGTCTACCGCAAGCTAATTTAAATATAGATAATTAGTATAACTTATACAATTACACTAGAAAATTATTTACCACCGGGCACCAACTATTCCAATATATATAATTAGTATAACTTAATAATAAAATAAATTTTAACCACCAACTAATCTGATATAAATAGTTAACACAGCTCAAAATAAGGTGGAATAAAACCACTAACTTACCCAATATAGATAGTCTTCACAACTCACAAAATAAGCTAGAATAAAACTATAAGTTGATCTATAAAAGGAAGTTGGTACAAAATTTCATTAGTTTCCACTTTAATCAATACTATCTTTTTCAATGACAACACTTGATTTCATATCATAAATTCACACTTAAGTTAATTATTCTCCTTTTAAATATTATTCAAACTGTCAAAGGTGAAGCAAATAAGTAAACCTTAAGAAAATTCTCCAAAAATCGTACCCAAACCAATGGACAGGCTCCAAAAACTAGTGGATTGGTCTTGAAAACAGACCAAGAGAAAATAATGCAAAGCAAACAAACTAGTAGACTAGTGCCACTAAATGACTAGTTACAAACCTAACTATCTGGCTAATGACTAGTGACACACCAAAATACCTACTAATTTCTAATGAACTACTTGACTAGTAGGTCGCAACCACTCTACTAGTAAACTAGTAGGTTGGTTCTACTAGACAAAACATAATTAAAAGTCTTACATGCTTTCAAACTTAATCCAAATGCATCCATAATTCATAAATTTTTTCAGAAATTATACATAACATTAATACTCCATAAATCAACACCTAAACCATAAATTACATATTAATCGTATCACATTCAACTCCATTATTTCTCATTCAAAACAACCAAATATACCATGCTTCTAAGGCATAACTCATGTTTCTAAACACATAAACATGTTTTTACATAATTTAATCTTGGAAATCATGCTAGAACAAATAGGACATAACACATAACATAGCATTCTACATCTATAAGGTATATTCAAGTTTACCTATCGAGTAAGTCTTCAAGCAAACAAAGAAGACCAAACCACAATACCACTCCAACCACCTAAGTTTCTTACTCACCTAATAAGAATCAGATAAAATTATTAAATAAAGGCATTTAGAGATTAAAACCAAAACAAAATAGAGAAAAGAGGAAGAAACTTAGGAGGAGGAGAAAGATAATAGTATTTGAAGCTTTCCTTGTAGCAGGGAGAGCATGGTTGCAATGTGGGATGTTGGGGATTTAGCTAAGAACAAAAGAGAGAGAGTAAAGGAGTTATAGGTTGAGATCCAAAGGCAAAGGAACAAATGAAAGACAAGAAATTGAGTGAAGAGGAGAAAAGGTGAAAAGGGTATGCTATATGGGATAGGATATGACTAAGGGCTAGGAGAACTTAACCTAACTGAAAAGGAAGCCACAAAAAGGGAAATTTAGGCTGAAGAGAGATCATTGGCCCAACCATACAAGGGAGAAACACAAGGAATAAGAAATCAATAGAATATGTAGCAAAATGAAAATGGGACTTTGGGGAGGAAATCTTGTTAGATTTTAGCTAAATCCAAAATTTAGTTTGTAGTAAGGGATTAAGACCCTTTAAAAATCATCTATAAAAACATATAACAGATTCCCAAGGTTAGGTGAAGGATTGGAAGAGATTTGAAATCAAAACCATATTGTAAGTTTTCGTAGAACCAATTGACTGGTTTTGATGTACGAATCAATTGGTTCATCAAAACCAGCAAAATAAAGTCATAGTCTACCCGTCAACTAGTTTTGTCATATTCAATGACTAGTACCTCAATTTGAAACCCATTTTCATAATTTATTTTTAAAATAATTTTTCTTTAAAAAATTTAACAAAATTACTTTTTATATACAGGGTATTCACCCTAAATTTACTCTTTATTGATCATTTCACCGACTTATAAGGGATATGTATACTTAAGGACTAATAGTATAGTTTTGTCTTTTCCTAGAGTGTTATACCCTGGAAGGAACTATATGTCATAATTCATTCTATCGTATAATAATAGTGGCTATGAGTATTATATCTTGAGAGTTTTATGTCTTAATAATTCCACCGATGAGGAATAGTAGGGTCTCTAATCTTAATGTAACTAAGTAAATGGAATATTGTAATTACCTAATGTTGAAACCGTTAATCTAGTTTTCTCTTTAGTTATTTTGTTGCATGAACATGAGAATATATACATGTATTGTATCTGTCTTGTCATATAATTTCAATGTGTGTATGCATGCCTTATTTTATTGATATGTATTATTACCTTACTCAATATATAGTGGACTAACTATTTTTTTATGAGTCTTTCTCATTTCCAAAAGCATATGTATCCTTGTTTTGCAGGTAATTGATGAATTTATGCGTTTGATGTGATTTACTACTATGAGTGCTTATTCAGGTTAGTATAATGTATGGTTATGCAAATATATATCTCTATATCTATCTCCCTAGACTTTTAATCCTCTATTTTTTATTATATATTTTTTCTTCTATCTATTTTGTAATCTTGTATCATTATAGTATCAATTGATTTCCACATCTAATCTATAGATACAAATTACTTTTAGTCATGCACCCTGCATAGATTAGGTATAGGGAGTATTTGTTATCTGTTAAATGTAGATTAATACCTATTATTTTATTATTATTGTTTCATCAAAACAAAGTTTCCGAGTAGTAAATTTTTTAGGGGTGCTACACTAAGTGCTTTAACTAATAACAATAATCGGCATGAATTCATTAGTAAACGGTATTTCATTTGAAAATGGTAGTAGCATTCCATGTAATAAGACAATTGCAATATAAATGAAAGTATTATGATGATGAGTAAATCAATGTATGCATTATTATGTGCTAACTATTGATTTATGATATAATAAGATATTAATATTTAAAGTAGAAGATCACGTCAGTATGGACCGAACATTTATCCATTCTATTAGAAATAATAGTGGTCCCTAAGAGCATCATGTCATGGAATGAGCTATATGTTATTTATCTTGTTTTTTTAGAAATAGAGTAGCCTTATATCTACTCCATACTATTTTTTTTCTATTGGCATATAGGGGGTAGGTGTACTTAAGGATTAGATATCTAGTTGTGGTCCCTAAGAGAATATTGCCTTAGAAGGAGCTTTTGTATCATAAATGTGTTCCACCTAACAGAAACTAGTGGTTTCAAAAAGAGTCGTGCCCTGGAAGAAGCTTTATTCCATTAACCATTCATAGTACTCAATGTGAATACTAATTTAATTATATGACAACTAAGCAAAGATAATACTATGACACATACACCAAGCTCTATCCTATATTATCAAAGTGATCCCCACATGTTTTATAGCACATTCTATTTTCTATGATAATTCTCTCTACATGAAAACTTGTATGAGATGCATATCTTCTGTTATTGAAGTATACTATTACTTAATATATAGTTTATTGATCATCCTTTTTCGTGGGTGATGCTCAATTCTATGAATGTATGCCTCCTCATTTTGCATGTATAGTTGATTTGATGTTGTTATTGTGATTACCTACGGTGAGCAATTTTCTAGGTTGGTATTCGAGTATAGTTATTTGGATATATTTCTCTATTCCTAAAATTTTATTCTTTTGTTTTATATTATATATGTTATCTTCTCTCTTGTTTTGTAATATTGTATCATTATAAGATCAAATGTTTCCCACACCTAATCTTTAGATATAAATTATTTTTTAGCCTTGCACTTGATATAGATTGGGTATGTAGAATACTTTTTCTATGTTAGATGTGGCATAACAATGTCATTTTCATTTTTAACTTTTTCAAACCTTATTTTAAGGAAAATAATTCAATTTGTGAAGATATGGGTGTTATAGAAGTAAATGTTGCCATATATTGATACTGTTAGAAAATTTCATCATTAAGTGTCAATAAATAATGAGAATACACATATTTTATTCATCATTATAAGATTAACTACTAAAGTGAATATTAAAATCTAGAATTATCATTTTAGGGTGTTCTTCTAACAACAATTATCATCATTATAATATGTTTTAAAAATCTTGATATTGTATTCATCTAAGTTATTAAATATACCTATTGTTTGCAAACACCTAATCTCTAATGCTTGGAATCACATCTAGATTATAGAAATTACCAATAATACAAGCATCAAGGCTTGGAGTCTTCAACATCAGCATTTATAATTGCTATCATTTACCATAAACACAACCAAAAATCCTAGGTACTAATATTTACTAGAAAATCATGAAACAAAAATAAAAATTAAATAGATCTTTTTGAATTAAACTCTCCCAAGGTTGTTGTAGAAGATGCAATTTTATGTTCACAACAAAGTATTTAAATTTTTTTCAATAAATGTAATAGTGTACAATAAATCCATTTCTTATAGTATAGAGGTAAAAAAAATTAGGTTTCTTTACTTCAATATAAACTCATTTACTAAACATAATCAGGTAATAAATCATACAGATTAATATTTCTATTATATTTCAAACAATCTTCATTTGTTCTATTCACACATCGATATAAATTATATTATGATCTCAATTATTTATCTAGCAAAAAGAAAATAATTATTAGCTTATGAAATTCTAGAAAACTAAATTGGAGAAAATGTAATAATTAATAAGTAATACTTACGCACATATATCACATAGCCTTTGTTTATGTGTATTTGAAGCTCATTGTTTACTATCTATATGTATCAAATGTGTTTCGATTATGAAAAAAACCATAATGATCATCTTATAGGTAAATATCATCAGTTTTTATCGTTAATGTTAGAAAAAAGGTGATAAATCAAGTGAAAAATCATATTCCCCCAATGACATTATCTTACTCATCTTTAAAATTCCAGCTCTTTAATGATAATGCAATGACCACTACTTATTTATAGGAATAGTAACACAAACCACTTATTGTGCTTTCGATAAATGGACCATGATTACGACCAACCCTATTAAGATTAGCTCAAATGGACCCCTTGTATATTTAGATGATACACTTTGTCGATTGTCAGCCCACTAGCACTAAAATATAAGAACCCTAAAAGTAAAATAATCTAAATTGTCATATATATTTGATGACCTTATAGTATAGCATTTTTATTTATGTCCATTTTTTCTATATAGAACTAGAAACATGCAAAAAAAAAATATAACATCCCCATTTTTTTCACTGCTAAAAAAATTTTATTTTGAAAACCTTACAGAAGTAGAAAACTACCAAACACTTAGGAATAATAGGGTGTTACCGTCATACCTAATATAGGATAGGAGTTAATCGCTCATCCCATGTTAGATACCAGGCTAAGAACTAACCATCCAAAGCTAAAGTAGAGTGAGCCAAAAATGCATTATATAAATACTGGAAGATGGACTTTTAAGTATAGAATCTCAACAACCCACAAATATTTAAATACATGAGAGAAAATTAAACTAAAGTATAGGATTTAAATTACAAAAAAATAGGTAGGACTATATGGTACATCTACGATCACACTAAAAGACCGTATGGATACTCTAGAGAGGGTGAAAAGAATATTTTGTAACAATAATGTAAAATTAAATTTTTTTGAGAAATAAGTAGAATGATGACAAACAATAAATATATGATTTATAGTGGTTCAAGAAACTCTACAAAGTTTCTCTACATCCACTTAAAAAAAGTTTTGCCTTTTGGATTTGAATCTCTCTTTATTTAGTGTGTGTTTGATGATGATCACTCCTTTCTTGGTTTATGAGCCTACAGTCTCAATATTCCTTTAGGAGATGATTTATACTTTACCTAGTTATCCTCTCAAGGTTTATGGGACTAATCTCAATGATTCCTCTTAGGAATGGTAGGCAACACCACTTTTTACTTGTGTTTGAGATGATGAGTTTGAATGAATACAATGAGAATCTTCACTATATAGCATATGAAAGAGATTAATTACTATTAAAGACTTTTATCTAGCTAGGGAAATAATAATTACAAGTGTACAAGCACTCTAGCTAAATACGAAGAACAAATTGAGCATTAAAGAAGTTTATTTTGGATTTAAAAGTATAAAATCAAAACTCTCTTTGATTATTTGTAAGATGTGAAAATGATAATTTTAGAAGATTTGTGCTAACTTGATTGATATTTATTAAAGTTTAATAATTTTTATTTATAGTGCTAAATGATGGAAAAAATCAGCACTGGCTGTTGGGTGTAAAACGTACTCCAATGATCGAATTACAATGGGCTAAAAATAGAGCTATTGACTGATTTTGACAAACCAATCGATAATTGGAATAGTTTTTAGCACTACACACCTTTACAAAAAAATACCATAAATTGAGCTATAGATCTCGAAATTGCATGTTGTCTTTCTTTTGATATAAATTAAATAACATAAGATTTGCAACAAATAAAAAATATTATTCCCCTTACAATAATGTTTGTGTAATTTATGGTGAATTTTACACATTCTATTATATGTAAAACCACTTAAAATAAAATCAATTTAATATAACCTTTTGCGTAAATAATTGAAAATAATTTTAATGCATAAAATCATTTTAAGATCATTCAAAATAAATTTTGAATAATATTAGAAATATCAAATCATTGAAATATATAAGTGCTTAATATGTAAATCATATGTAAATAAAACCTAAGACTATAACATACTTTTTGAAGCTTGAGTTTTAAAATCTTGAACACACTTGATTATCCTTTCATGATTTGTGTATCACACATATCAACTTGAAATGCTTGAAGTTAAAGTCTCATTTTGACTTCCTTGTTGATTTTTAGCTTGTGCTTGGGATATAATTTGTAAACTTGACCTCCTTAGCAATCCTTAACTTAGTTAAGTGTTGAATACTTCAATTTTTGCTATGATACTCATGCACACTTGACAATATAAGTCAAAGTCATAATTTAGTTTGTTATCATAAAAATAAAGGTTGATTGAACTATGAGGTCAACAATCTTCCCCTTTTTGATGATGCCAAACAAAAAGATGCCAACATATATATTGAGACATGATATATAAAGATGTGAAAGTAAATATCAATATTTTTCTTGAATCATTAGGATCATATATTAGCCATTTTACAATAAAATCACACAAATATCATGTAAATAGAAATATAATGATAAAAAAATAATTTAGTACATAGCATGTTTTCACCCTTTCTCCCACTTTTGTCATCAACAAAAGTAAAGGGCTTTAGCAAATAAGATCTCCAATTAGAATATAAGTGCATAAGAAATAAAATGCATATAGAATGAAACTCCCCCACAAGACATGCACAAAGAAATTAAATGCATATAGAATAAAACTCCCCCTTAAGACATGTACATAATGTACTAAAGGACAATGAGATCATTCATACTTAATATTATCAATGAATTACATGAATGAAAAAAATATAATATACCTCCCCCTTAGGCTATGCCTAGGGTAATAACACAAGTGATCAAGTAAAATAAATATGCTCTCCCTAAGGGTATGCATATAACCGCAATAGGATCAAGATCAAAATATGATCACTTAAGATATTATTATCTTAAACAACATAAGTAGTGGAAGCGGATACAAGAGTATCAAGATTCATGAGAATAACTCATATATTATATCACTAAAGCTTGTGATATTTCATATTTGCGATATTTATAGCAATAAGACATGGAGTAATTAATGAGTCATAAAGATACTCAAGTAACAAAAATGATATGAAAATAAATTTCAAGGGTGAGCGCGACAAGGATTATGCAAATATATAATAGTGTTCCTCAGCATGAACATAGATCAACATGAGACTACAATAATAATTTCATCTTGAAAGTTATGACACAATACCTTATCACATATTTCCCTTTTATATGGTGGACATAAAACATAAGGGAGATAAGGAATATGATGAATGATCCCTTCAATGAGTAACTTATCAATAATGTGATGAATTAGAGATCCAAACAAGCACATTAATGAAATGCAAGAGTATCACTCATTTATACTAAGTAATATATTTAAGAAAATGATGATTCTTTTTAACATGATGTTGAGAGATGACAATGATCGTGTACATGATATATCATAAGTGAATCTAGCAATGAAGTTATTTGATCAATTAATTTTAAAGTTACATCTATCAACCTAACCAATAAATAGAAAAGTTTATGTGTAGCTAATATGTTTACAAAAGCATTTAGGTAAAATTTTACATTATAATGATCTCAATAGTGAATTTTTATGGTCAAATCATATAGGGGTATAACATCACTCAAGAGTCAATAATATGAGTAAAGGCCAAGGTGTAACTCATAGAAGCACATGTTATCAAGGATTAGTATAAAATTAAGAACCATAAATTATGTAAAAAAGAATATCATAGTTGCAAGTGTATGCCCAAGCAGCATATGAGCAATTTAGTGTTGCAATTGGTTATACAAAATTAAGACTGAAACAAGCATATTTAGGCTATATATTATACACTAGTTTACTGAAGTAAGGAAGTATCTCAACTCCTTATTATGCCCATATTGTATCAATCATTTCCATTTTATAGTAATAAATAGATGAGAAATATAAGGGAAGAGAAATAGGATGAAGCATGTACACAAGAACCAAAATGTCAAAAATAAGATGACTTAGTGAGCATGACAATTATATCAATTTCAAAACATAAAAGGACATCCATTTATATCAAGTATGAGCATTTAGTCATTAAAAGGAGACACTTTTTAGATGAATGGATGCAATGCTAGCAAAGGAAACATGTCCTAATCACTTCCCATTCCATAGAATATATATAAGTCGAATTCAATATCAAATTATTACAATTAAGCATTAGCATTCACACTTCAATGGCAATTAAATTATAAGCGTTAATTCCAAAGCCATCCATGAATTATTTTTTAATGTATAATCGAGAAGGAGAAGGAGGGAGAAGATGTGTACATCAAGAAAGTAGTTTACCAACAAATATCACTTGATAGATTTTAATTTTTTAGGGAAAAACATGGAAGTTTCTAAACAATATCAACTTTCAATAAGAGTGTCACGTATGTTCATAGACAATATACAACTCTTAAAATCATTTATGAGCATAAAAAAACATGTCTAGTCAAGTAAGAATAAAATTGAATGCATATACTAACATGTATAATGTGATAAAACATGTTTCAAAAAAAAATGTTTAAACCTTCAAACTCATTTTTTGTGGAGTACAATTGCTTAAAAAAGTTAGAAAATAAAAGTAGTAGGGTATTCAAATTTTATCAATTTATGCATGGTATATGATTCATATCAAATATTTTATCACAGTATATATATTTCACGTTATCGCAAGAGATAATAAGTGTAAGATTTGTGATAGTTTAAGGCATATTAGTTATAATGAGAGGAATTTGCATGAAAAACTTAAAAATTATTAGCAAGAATACCCATATCTCATATTGTCAAGGTATCATTGTTAGATGTATTAGAAAATGAGGCAAGATAGGTGAAATGAAAGTTCATAAACTATTTAGCTTAAGCAGTCAAGTCATCTGTTTAACAGATGTAATGAAGTATCATATCCTAATTATTCTTATCTATCACATCTATCAATGTATGATAGGAAAATACCCTTATTATTCCACCCCTTATTTCCTTTCAGACTGTATTATCTTATCACATTTGATAGTCATGGAAAATTCATACACCCATAATACTAGGGTGTCTCTACATCAACAACTAACTTTTCAAACATATTAGGATGACTCAACCTCAAGTGTACCTCAAGTGTATCATCATAGTCATCATTTATCCTATTAACTAATACACAAATTGTCTCTCCTCTATTATATCCATTGAGTGTATCTCTCATTAATGATTTACATCAAGAGATGACTTCTAATTTTATGCACCTTCACATCTTCACCAAATGGAAACACATAGCACTTGAACACTTTCTTTGATCATGATTTTTAACATGAATAGGAGCAAAACTAAAAAAGTTCTCTACTTTATCAATATATTCTTGAGCCAAAAAATTTTCATGCATCCACTTTTAATCCATACATATACACTCCAATCTAAATATAAATATCAACCAAGTTTAGGAACAATAAAAAATATAATGCAATATGAATTTAAATGAGATGCATAAATAAAAATAACTATATTACGATACTAGTTAAACTTGTCCAAAATCACACAAACCCTGAATATAGTGCAAAAATAAAATCAAAAAATAAATTTTACTTTTGTAAAACAACTTAGAGAAGCAACTTAAATCATGGAAGTAACTAGGGTTTTTGCAACTCACATAACGATAATCTTAAATAATGATACCGATTATTAAAGAGTAATGGGAAGAAAGTAACTCACATCATCATAAGTTCACAAGGGGATAATATTGAAAATTTAATGAGGATAAAAGAGAGCATTACGGAACTTTTTCAACCAAACAACATAAAAGCTTGCAATATGATAATAAAGAAATGATGAAAATGGTAACATATATATATATATAATGGAGCATTCTAGTTTCCAATTACGTTACTCTTTTTGAAAACCTTTACAAGAAAATTTGTGCGATATGTTCAGTAGCTGCATATACCATGGTAGTTACTTGAATAAAATCGCCACTAAAAATTTAAAATAAAAAACCAAGGTAAACAAATTCATCGTGGTTTCCTTTTGTTTACATAATTACTTTTTTTTGTACATATATTACAATAGAAATTAGGGAATATACAAAAGTGAATATCTATCATGGTATCTTACTTTATTTTAATAAAAAAACTTATATGTTATTTTTTTATTACACTAAAAAAATCTCATTATTTTACTATGAGAATTTATGCATTTGTTTCATGGAGCTACAAGTTTCAACTCTTGACAACTTGGGACTCTTTATCAAAATTGTGAATTTAAACTCTTGGTACTATTAATCACAACTATATTTTGTCCAAAACTCACCTAACAATTGAATTAGTGGATTCTAACCTTCAATGTATGGTGTTTTATGCTACAACATATTTGGTTTGAATTATTAGTACTCGCGTCTTCCTTACAAGTTGAGTGGTTGAAATAACACAATTGAAAGATGTTAAGTTTTGGCCCATATGAATGCTTTAATATCATTAGCATCCATTTGAGAAAAATTGGCTAGTAAACTTGCATATTTGGGATAAATTAAGATGCAAACTATTTTTATGGTCATATTCAAGAGTTTTCTTTTCCTCTCCTTCATCCTTGCAGATAACTAGAACTAAACAATGTATAAGAAAAAGGTTGTTTCAGAAAGATTTAAGATGGAATTGAATTATAGAACTTTGAGTGATATTAATATTTATATAAAAAATGGGTTATCTCAGCATTCAAACTTTTGTCAATATTATATGAAAAACATGTAAAGGAAATTATGGTAGTTCACATAGAAAGACCATAGTTATATGATTGATCACATAAATTTTCCTTAAAGCTATTATGGATAGTCCATTAGACATTTGTTAGATCTGGGATGCCATATACGCACTAGTTGGCAATTTTTGAAAAATAAGATAGCATAGAACCATCATGGTTGGCCTAAAGGTATTTTTTTTCTTACTCATTATCTAATGATTTATATATAGAAAACTATAAAAAAATATGAAAATTAATTTAAAAAATTGAACTTAAATTCAAAAATACACTAGAACACAAATCATTCTCTTTAGTTAAAGCACTACAAGAAAAACTATTTGACTTATTTGGAGCTTGTAATAGTGGTCTTCACATTGAATATATGGAGGAATTATCTGTATTGGCTTCATTATAGGTTCTTTTTTGGCCATAAGTGCCTCAATTACATCTTCACTCTACAAGAGTTGAACATAAAGAAACAGAGATGGCTTGAGTTAGTCAGGGACTACAACTAGGTGTTAGCCTACTATGAGGGTAAGACTAACATGGTTGTAGATGCTCTCAATAGGAATATATCACATTCACTAGGTTCATTAGTGATTTTAGATCACGTATGGAAATACTTCAGGAGATTTGGATTGAGGTTATTGGGTTCCAAGATCTTAAGATGAGGATAAACACTCTCACAATCATGATAACTATCTCTAATGAGATTCAATCTCATTGTTCTAATGACATCAAGCATGAAAGGGTGAAATAGGGTAAAACCAATGACATTTTTGCCTAGGAACAACAGTTGAATGGTATGGAGAAATTAGTCAACTAATTTTCTGAACAAATTAACTAATTCTGCTAGGTTTTTTAAGATCTTTCCTATTTTGATTCAAACATGAATTAAATATTTATAATTTTTTTTTGATGTTAATTATTTTCATATTTTTATGTACTATTTCAATTTTTTTGGCTAAAAATCTCTCAAAAGCACTTTTTGAGGTATTTTCCTTACTAGCTCCCTTTCATCTCTCCTCCTTCTCTCCTTTGTCGACTTGAGTAGCATGCAACATATTAGGGAGTTTTTGTTGTTCTTAGTTGCTTCATTTTGTGTAAAAATTCTACCTTACTCTCTCAACTCATCCTTTAATTTCCTTACATGTTATCTCCTTCTTCATAATACTTAACTCTCTCTCTCTCTCTCATTCTTTTATGTATAAAGGGTTGGGGGAGCCCTATTTATCTAATTCTCTCCCTCACAAACACACATACACTTTTGAGATTCCATTCTCTCTTTTCTTAACCAAGTTTGCTAAGTATTGAGAACTTCTCGCCAACTTTTCTTCTATTCTCCAACTAAACTCACTTTTCTTTCTTGTTTTTCAAAGCTCAAGTTCATTTCATTTCTTTTATTTTCTTATTAATCCTTATTTTTAGACCTATTTAGTTTCCCTTAAGCAAAAGTGAGTTAGATTTAGCAAGAGTTTAAGAATTCCTTAATTTCTTTATTTTTGCCTCTCAAATTTAGAGAGTAGGTTAATAAAATGTTTCATTTCCTTTCCTTTGTTTTTCTTAAGTTTTTTTTGTTGATTTTAGCATAATGTTATTGATTTATCTTTGTTTTATAAAAGTAATCAATAAGGTTTGGTATTGGATGTAACGCCCTCATTTTTACCAACTAATTTTTTTTGTTTAAAATGGAATATAGAGAAGCAAAATTTGAGTTGGGGATGAAACCACTACATTAATCATGGAGAAAGGCATGACCATACACCAACACAGTCATTAGGGAGTGTGATATGAATCTCCAAAATTTGTATTTAAATAGTTCTATTAATTGTTATAAATCACTTTGTGCTTATAATTATTTTTCTTATTGTGTGCTTGATTAGGAAATTAATGTAGAACATGAGGAATGGAACCAAAGGTTGTTGTAGCTGCTGAGAGGAATTGATGTAGAAATTTTCTTTTATGTTTAGAAAATTCCATGTGATGCATTCGCCGACAAAATTGGCTAATGGGGATTAAGTTGGCTGTGTAACCCACCACCCGACCCATAATTATTTGGGTTAGTTGGAATGTGGGTTATTTGTCTCTTGGTAACCATGATTAGCTAAAATAATTTCTACCTGATGGGAATTATTTGTATCATTCATTCCTTGTATTATTATGGCATGTAAAGATTGTATTTGGGCTGTTAATTCTTTACTCAGCCGTCGACCCATTGACGTGCACCGACTGATTCTTTGGGCTGGATATTTGGGCTGAGTTGTGTATACGGTCGATAGGCCTGCGATGTGTATTGTACGCTTACCTTTATATTGTATACGCCATATATATATGGCCTACACCGTATGTACCGATCACTTTTGGTTGAATGAAATTTTGAGGCTTATGGAATTCTCTCTACTCTCTGCTCTCTCTTTTGACTCTCCCTCCCTCTCGCGCGACCTTCTCGTTCGCATTCTTCTTGCTCCTTCTTCTCGATCTCTTCTTGATCTTCTTTACTTTATAACTTCAGCATCCATTGATTCAACTGCGTTCTGAGTTTTTGATCTTCCTTTGGAGAAATCCTTAGGCTGATTG
Organism: Tamarix chinensis; assembly: GCA_030549775.1. NCBI lineage: Eukaryota > Viridiplantae > Streptophyta > Magnoliopsida > Caryophyllales > Tamaricaceae > Tamarix > Tamarix chinensis. Next base: position 9,828,956 of record CM060177.1, on the reverse strand, counting down.
TTCGACGAATCGAACCTCGCGCTCGATTCTGTTTACGATCCGGTGAAATTTTCGTGAAACCCTTCTAGGTTTCATCATTTGGTATCAGAGCCTTGATAGGTCATTTTGTAGATACTCGCCAACCATGGTTACTAGTCATAACATTATTGTCTACTTTGGTTTTCCTAATCCTTAAATGTATACATCCCCTATAAGGTCCGTAGATAGCCTATAGAGTAAAGAAGGCATCAAACCATTGGTATAACACTAGGACTTCTTTGCTTTTTTGAGTAACTAGAAGTGCATAGTCCGCAAATTGTAGTGTTTATCGATTACACACAACTTTTAATAGTCTATGGACTTTTTACACATGGCTTAGCCTATTAGCACAAGTGTTTTATATGATTTCATTAAACATTTAAATGATTGTTTTCTTCGAAAACATGTAACGTAGTCCATCTAAAAAAGTATTTTGTATACTTACAAGAAACTCGCATGGGTGTTTTCATGATCACACCAAACAAAATAATACAATATTTATAGATAACAGTAAACTCAAATCACATAACACATATATACTAGGGTTCAAAGATAGCACAAAATTAGCATAAAAATACACTAATTAAAAAATTCCAAAATAACCACTTTTATCTCAAAAGTCTATATAAGGGCCATAAGGCAAAAATATTTGATATATTTAGTTAAAACTTAAAAAGAAGATTGATGATCACTTTAAACCACAAGAAAGAACAAGGAAACAAGAATAATATATTTTGAAAACAAGCCTAGGGTTTCTATATTAATAAAGAATATAATGAAATATATAAATAAGTTAATTTTATTTTTATATCACAAAAATTCTAAATGAAATATGGTTTTTGATAAGCAAAGTATTATAATAGAACAATAAAGTTAGCATGTTTGCTTTTAATTTTTCTATATATGTCATCTTTAAAATTTAAGCATTAGTTTGTAAAAGCATGTATTAGTAAATATGATGTAACACCCCTATTTTCACAAACTAAAAGTTTTCTTTTAAAAATATTTTACAAAAGCTAAAAATGAAAGTGCAGGGTCTTACCATGACATGAAATACAGAAAGACACTCCCTAATATCCAATATATGTTGAGTGTAGGTTTAAAAATTAATTCATGTATAGCAATCAAATGTGGAAAACACTTGATCCCAAGTGATATATATGATTTATATTATTCAGTTAGAGGTTTAACAAAAATATTTAATATGATTAATTTTTGCATACTTTATTCTAATTGTTCTTATTTATTGATATTTGGAGAAAATGGAATCAAAAGAAGCTAAAGCATAACTTTTAGAGTAAATAAGAAGTAAGAATGAATACTCAAAGTATGCAAGGGTGGGAAAATATGTAAATTCAACCATAACATAATTTGAATTTGGAAAATTTCTAAACATTAAAGTTTTGTGTCTTATTTTTTATCTTTCCAACGCATCAAAAATCATCTTAATAAAAGGTTAAACAAAGAAGTTATGGTTGAAATATTATGCATTATCAAATTTGTCTAACAAGTCGAAAGCATACTAGACCCAACCTTAGTGTCCACTATAGGCCCATGGCGATGTCACCTATAGTAGAAAAATAATTTGAAGAGTAGCATGTCATAAGGTCCCTATGTTGTCTGACACAACCATGTCATGTTTAATTATTTCATAGTTTTGGTTGTTTCTTTTATGCAATTGAAGGGAATAGATATTATATATTTTTTGGGTATAAAAGAGAATATTTTAGGGTTTGTGGAAGGTTTTTGGAGTCTAATCTTAGAACATCTCCATTAATCTTAAGAGATAGAAGAACAAAATTAATACGAAGGTTTTCTATCTTTGTAATTCCTGAATTGGAGATTTTTTATTGAAGTCGGCAATTTCAAGGTTTATTTATCAATTTATATGTTTTTTAATAGATCTATTGAAAATGATTGATATCTTTGATTTTTCAATTGTGTGTTTCTAATTTTCTCATGCTATAGTGAAGGGAGAATTGCTCAATCCCGATGTATTATTTTTTTTGCATATACTCTAATCTGAGTTGGTAATTGTGTGCATTGTGTTGTGGTTGAATATCTTAGTCAAAGTATTTGCTAAAATTTGATAGTGTAAACTTCCATTGAGATCATAGATGAAATGTCTAGTAGATAAACATAACATAATTAAAGATTAGAAATTAACAAATTGAGATATGCTAATTTAATTTCTGCAACAATAAAGGGGAATACTTGTTTTTTTTTCAAATTTAATTCAAAAAAATATTGTGAAGTAATTATCAATCAATACCAGACTGTCTACGGTAGACCAATCATTCTAAAATGATAGTGACATAAAATGTGCTTGGCCAAGGAGGAGTTACTGTTTATACCTTTCTAGATCAAACTTCCTCATTTGCCTTTAGAGTATTAGTCTCCTAAATCTTTAGGCATGATAGCTAGTTTTGTGGGTATGCATATATGCATGAACTCTAGGGATGGCAATTTTCCCCGCGGGTTCGGGGCCCCGTCGGGGATTCCCTGTTCGGGTTCGAGTTCGGGGAGAGAATTCGAGGATCGGGTTCGGGTTCGGGGATTCTTAACGGGGATTTTTTCGGGGACGGGGCGGGGACGGGTTTGGGGTCCCCATCCCCGAACCCGCCCCGAAATTTTTTTTATATATATTTTTATATAATTATATATATATATAATATATATATAATTTTTTTTATAGAATATAAATTAAAAATATAATATAAAAAAATAGTTTGAGGATCGGGGATGGGATCGGGGATCGGGTATAAAATCGGGTTTCGGGGATCGGGTCAGGTTTTAAGAACAGGGAATAAATCGGGGATGGAAAATAGATCGGGTATCGGGTCGGGTATGGGGAGTTGATCCCCGCGAGGATCGGGTCGGGGAATCCTCGATAAAAAAATATCAGGGATCGGGTCGGGTTCGGGGATTATTTTCCTTATCGGGTTCGGGGATGGGGATGGGGTCCCCGTCCCCGACCCGCCCCGTTGCCATCCCTAATGAACTCTATTACCTTAAGAAAGGATCAAATAACCTTCCTCGAGTCTTAGTTGAAGTGGATACCAAGAAACCTCTATGTGATACTATCATGATAAGGGATCCATATGGTACTTTAATTAAATAGGCTATTGACTTTGAATGGCTATCTTTGTATTTCATGTCAATCTCCTTCCCATGATGAAAAGTCTTTTCCTAAGCTCCACAAGAAGCTAGTTATGATCACCTAGACTACTCAAGAGTGGGTGGTGGTTCAACATCATAGGTATGCTTCTAAGTAGTCTTTATTTTTGGAGAAGGACATTGTTGATAATCATGGAGTTTTATACAATGCTCCCAGTGAAACCAATTTCTCCTCTACCTTGCAAACTGTGCAGGCAACATTTGGTATTGATGTATCTCCTCAAGCTCGAGTATGTGCTGTGAAACTTAGGGGGAACATGTTCCAACTTTTGCATGTGAATGGTAAACATGATAACCTTAGTCAAGAGGTAAACTTGGTAGGGAATATTAATCCCAAACAAGGTTTACATGTTGTCTAGTTATAATGTTCGAGGTCTTAATAATCCATCTAAACATAAGGAGGTTAAAGGATAGATTAGTAAGCATAGACACTTCCTCATTGGATTGTTAGAAACAAGAGTAAATGTTAATAAATTTGTTTATGTTAAAAAGAATATACCTAGTAAGCGGAGGTGTTTAAATAATTATCATGTCCATTACAATAAGCATATACGAGTCCTTTAGGACCCAATGCTATGGTTTGTGAGTTTACTTAAAGCCTATGATCATATCATACTTTGTGATGTGTATAATATAATTGGGGGCAAGCGATTTATTGTGGGCTTTTTTATGCTTTAATACTGGTGAGGCTAGAATACCTTTATGGATATGGATAACACAAAGGGTTTTCCACTCAAAGATAATGATATTACTTAATGACTTCAATGTCATACCACACTCGAATGAGAAATCAAGGGGTAATGCTCCCTCTGTGCAGGATATTTGGGATCTTTATACGTGTATTCAAGACTCGGTTCTAGTAGATCTCAAGGGCTATAAATGTTTTTTTGACTTGGATGAATACAAGGAGTAGATAAGATGGTGTGGCCTCTAAACCAAATAGGGAAATGGTGAATACACAATGGCTCTGTGTTCACTCACTCCTATGCTGAGTGCCTACCATCATTTGTCTTAGATCATTACGTTTTTGTCATTCAAGGTGGTTACATGACTAATATATGTGCCCCTTTTTGGTTTACTAACTTTTGGAGTGAGTCTAACAAGTTCCTGAGTATTGTGTGTAAGCATTGCCATCCCCATCGCTTATGGAGTACCCTCCTCAATGTACATAACAACCTTATGTAGCCGAAGCCAGCTTTTAAGGAGTCAAATAAGAGAAATTATGGGGTCATTAGCTAGAGAGTGGAGATATCTCATCTTGCCTTACATGAAGTAAAACGACAACTGTTACAAGATGTTGGTAATATTTCTCATCGAACCTAACTGCACAAGTGTGAGGTTGCCATTAATAAGCTTTCATAATACAATGAAAAGCTTCCTAAAACAAAAGGAAAAAAATTGATTGGCTCCATGTGCGTGACTCAAATCATAGATATTACTTTGCACAAGTGAAAAGTCATCAAAATCATAACGTTGTCGGTCGGCTTAAATTAGAAGATGGAAGTATCTACTAGACTAGGTGAAATCAAACAAGCTTTGTTATCATTTTACAAGGATTTATTAGGCATCCCATGTCTGGATACAGGTAAGGTGAATCATGAAGTAGTGTCGTAGGGAGCCACACTTCAAGTTTCCTACATGTATGCCCTTCTTACACCGATCTCCTATGGCAAGGTTATGCAAGATGTATTCTCCATTGGAGATAATAAAGCTCCTGGGACCGATGGATTCTCTACCCTTTTTTTTAAAAGAAAGCACGGAGTATTATTGATGATGATGTATTTTTTGTAGTCTCTCAGGCCTTCTCAACTTTGGAAATTCCATTATGTCTTTGACCCTCATTCCAAAAAAGGAAAATGCAGGTAAGGTATGTGAATATAGGTCTATGCTTAATGTGGTGTGATGTATAAGGTAATATCTAAAGTGCTTACCTCTATACTTTAAGGAATTATGTCTTTTCTTATTGATCCTACTTAGTCTAGTTTTTTTAAAGGGAGATAAATAGGTGACAACATCTTATTAGACGCAAAATTAGTGAGGAAATATACACAAAGGCATGTCTCTCCAAGTTGATAGGTTTATGGGGTAAGGAGTGGCTTGGTAAGTGATAGGGAGGTTATGGGGATATGGCATACATTGTCTAAGGGTAATGTTTTTCAGATGAAGGAAGAAAAAGGAGAAAGAAGAGAAAAGAAAAGAGGAGATAATAGGTTTGGTTTTTGGATTAGAATTGGGTTAATATGCTTTTGGTTAGGATATTAGGATAGTTTAATTATTGATCAATCGGGATTAGGATAAAAGTTTAAGGTTAGAGAGTTAGTGTAAGATGGAAATATTAATTTCCTGATATTAGGATTAGGTTACGAATTAAATCACTAAAGATTAGGTTTAGATAAATTTTATGAGTATTACATCAATAACACTTTAAAAGAGGCTCCGTCCCCAAAGTCAAAAGTCAAGGGTAGGAAAGAAGAGAAAAAGGATGTAAGGAAAGTAATATTGGTGGTTGACTCTACCAAAGTTGCTACTATACTACCGGAGAATACCTCCTTAAAAGAGAGAGAACCCAAAACCTAATGTATTTGAGCCGAAGAGCTCGAGGTAAAACTCACGCATATTCTTCTTGGTATCCCAAGTCACCTCCTCTACTCCATAATAGATCTAAAGAATCTTCACAAGTGGAACAAAGCTCATTTGGGTCTGCCAAATCTTAACGTCGAGTGTCTACAAAGGCCTATTCTCATAGAGTAGAGAATCATAAAGCTCAACCTCATCTGATATGATAATGTGGGGCAAATATGCGACTTACTTCCTCGGCTAGGAGATATGGAAGATGTTATATACTCGGGCTAGCTTTGGCGGTAGTGATAGGCGGTATGCAACCTCACCAACCCTATGAAGAATCTCGTAAGGACCAATATACCTTGAGCTTAGCTTACTCTTCCTACGAAACTTCTACAACCCTTTGGTGGGTGAGACACTTAACAAAACTCTATCCTCCGACTCAAATCCATCACTATGATGCCTCAGATAAGTGTAGCTCTTCTAGAGACTCTGAGCTGCTCTCATCCCATCCTAGATCAACCAAACCTGTTAGGTCATTTCCTCAATCATCTCTAGTCCAAGTACTACATTTTTTATGATGTTGCTCTAATATAAGGGTGTTTGGTACCTACATCCATATAGTGCCTCAAAGGATGCCATCCCTATGCTAGCATGATAACTATTGTTGTACGAGAACTCAACCAAATGTAGACGCTCCTCCCAACAACCCTAGAAGCCAAAAACATAAGCTTATAGCATATCCTCGAGTGTCTGAATATACCTCTCAGTCTACCAGTTCGTAGCTAGGTAGAAGGCGGTACTCATCCTCATTCTCGTACACATAGCCTCCTACAACTTTCCCTATAAGTGTGAAAGGAATCTCAAATATTGATCAGAGACTATGTCGATAGGTGTACAATGCCTACTCACCAAAAGCCTCATATATGAATCGATCAATTGATCCATACTCTAAGTCGACTTCATCGGCACAAAAATTATTGATTTAGTCAACCTATCGATGATTGCCTAGATCGTGTCACATCCACTATGAGTCTTTGGTATCCTACTCATAGAATCCATCAAGATGGAGTCTCACTTCCATCCTAGAATGCCTAAGGGTTGAACTAACCTTGTAAGTCTCCTGTGCTCAACCTTGACCTTCTTACAATATGTTGATACAAACTCCGCAACCTCTCACTTCATGCAAGGCCACCAGTAGATCCTCTTGAGGTCTTTATATAGCTGATTCCCTCATAGGTGGAAAAATATGGAGTGTAGTGACCCTCCTCTAATATTCGATGTTTTAAATCAACAAAACTCTAAGGTATACACCAACAACCTTTGTATCAAACAATTTCATCCTCATGTATCTAAAAGCCCTTAGCTTGACCATCCTAAAGCTTCTGTCAAATCTTCTTGAGCTTGATATGTAACACCCCAAAATTTACACATTTTTTTAAAAAGCAATACTCATAAATTAAAACTGTAAATTCTAGGGATGTTACCACCACACTTAGTACCAGACCAGTTCACTTCTACCGTTCCGGTACTAAGTGTTGAGGCTAAGAAAACATTATCAGTAATACCATATAAATTCAAATTTATAAAAATGAAAATCAGACTATGCGCAAGTCTTACATAATTCAAAATGCCAACTATTATTTTTAAATAATAATTAAACAACATTAATAAAGTTGTTTCTGCAACTTAAACATAATAAAAATAACATGAGTCATAACTTAAAAAGAGAACGACCACGTCTCTTTAGAAATCGATCCAGTCCAACTATCACTCTGCCCCTCCTGATGTCCTGTAGGCATCGATAGCATCAAAGTAAATATCTTCTACCTGCAACAGATCAGACGGGCCTTCTGCTCGTGGGAATTAGCAGCACCCATGAAACGGGTGATCAATACGCTACGTACTGAGTAAGGTAACCGAATACTAAGGCCGGCATATAACACATTAATTCATGCAGGATAATGATCACATTCAATTACATCCCACACATATGATACATAGAAGCATAAAGTGAAATCACTTATAATCAATAGGTCCATACGTAAGGCCCAAAAAGGTCCGGATTAATCATTTAATCTTTCTTTTATCAAAATTCGGTACACACCATGCCTTTATCAATCCATGCGAGTACACGAACACCCCACTATTGTAACTGGTGGGCCGGTCATACATAGGGTAAAAACCCTAACCACTATTCCTAACCGATGGATCGGCTTGGTTCCTGTCCGCATCAGATCCATGCGAAAACAGGAACACCCCACTATTATAACCGGTGGGTCGGACACACATAGGGTAAAACCCTAACCACTATTCCTAACTGGTGGATCGGCTTGGCTCCTGCTCGCGTGGTGTTCATTAGTATCTTTTAATAGCATTGACGATCTGGTTTGTCTTTATTGAGCTCGGGTTCCCCCACTATTATAACTGGTAGGCCGGATACACATAGAACATCATGTCTTAACCACTATTATTACCGGTGGATCAGTTACACATAGGGTAAAACCCTAACCACTATTCCTAACCGGTGGATCGGCCAGTCCCGTCTCGATATCTTCCACTTTAAGATATTAGTGTCTTAAATATTTTATTCAAAAACATTTGACATTCACAAACATTTGCCCAGACATGCGTGACTAAATCCATGAAAACCCTAACTCCCATGCAACCCTACTCCATGCAAACCCTATCTCCACGTAAACCACATTTCTATGCAAATCTTAGCTCCCATGCAAACCCTAACTACACATGACCCACGCTTCCATGCAAACCCTAGCTCCCATGCAAACCCAATCTCCACGTACCACACTCCCATGCAAACCCTAGCTCCTATGCAAACCCAATCTCCACGTACCACACTCCCATGCAAACCCTAGCTCCCATGCAAACCCTAACTCCACGTACCTCACATGTGCAAACCCTAGCTTCACATATACCACCCTTCCATGCAAACCCTAGCTCCACGTAGACATGCTTCCATACAACCCTAACACCGCAGGTCATTTTATACAAACCCTAACATCATACCATTCCATGCAAACCCTAACATCATGTCATTTCATGCAAACTCTAACATCATGTCATTTCATGCAAGACCCTAACACCATGCCATTTCATGAACCCTAACAACATGTCTCAAGTCATATCATACAATAATGACATAAACATACGCATAGTTCTCATGCCACAGTTTATTCACACCAACATACTTCAACTCTACAATCATGCCACATGCGAAATAATTAATAATAACGAACATAAAATACATGGCATATCAAACACATAGTGCATACAAACACATAAATGACCTTAGTAGACCCTTACCTAAAACATCACCGGTCTTGGTGCACGCTTCTATTCCACTTGAGGGATTTGATTGGGTTCGCCTATTATATCAAAGCATACTAGAATTAGTCTCCCTTATAAAATTTTATTATTCTCTAACTTATTCTAAGATTTGGTTTTTAATTAAAACAATAATACACAATAATTAACTATACAAAATATTACTTAAAAATACAAATAAATTATTATTTTCATTCGAAAGGGTGGTGATACAAGGGTTTCTACCCTTCCACAAAATAATAATAATAATAATAATAATAATAATAATGATAATAATGATAATGATAATAATAATAATAATAATAATAGTAATAGTAATAATAATAGTAAAACATTATTAATAACACTCTTATTAGTAGAATATTAATATTAATAATACCATAATTCTTAAAATTACAAGGTGGCTTTCAAAATCACTCCATTTAATAATAACACTATTCAAAAATTTAATAATGATATTAATATTATATATATACTTATAATATAAATTTAATAAAGATAATAATAATAATAATATAATTAGAAATAATGTTAAAAATGTTAATAATATTAATAAAAAGTAAAAGTGCGAGGCATAATTAAAATTTTTGGTTTCTGTCCCTCCTGAAATAATTACAACATTAATTAAATAATTACACTAATAATGATAATATAATTAATAATAGTAGTAAACATGTAATAATTCCATTAAATAAGCAAAATTCGAGAATAATAATTTATCTTACTCAATAATACTCCCAGACCTGTCAAAAAAAATTTAAAAATTAGAATATAGTTGATAGCAATAATAATAATAATTATTACAATTATAATAATTAAAGTCAAATAAACATTAAAAATTAGGATAAAAATAGAATAATTATCGATAAATCCAAAGTAAGTGTTTAAAAGGTCTAGGGTTTCACCTTGAGTCGGAGGGTATGGGTGGCACCGACGGTGGTTCCAGGAAGTGGCCGGAAAATGGATCTAAGAGGGGTAAAGATGAAGAAAAAGAGGTGAGAGGGAAGGAGAAAAATAAAATAAGATTATAGGTCGGTGGAGAGGACTTATCAGGAGATATTGGTTGGCTTAGAGGGTGGTAGAAGCGGCAGATGTGGTGGTGGCTGGTGTTTTAAGGTTTCGGGGTGGAATTTTCTAGCGAGAGAACTAGTCAACTTTGCATGGTTATGGAGGCCTGTGAAAGGTGAATCGAAGGTCTTAGATGGTTTAGTTAATTAGATGGTGTTGCAGGAAAGAGATTGGGAGGGAGAAGAGGCGTCGAGGCTAGCCAAAGGTGGAGGAAGGGGCGTCTAAAGAGGCGGGGGCGCACTGTCAACACTCAGGGTTTCGGGGAAAGAAAAATCCCGAACCCAGCCCATAAGAGAGGTATTTATAATTTTAGAGGTTAGGTTTGAGTTGGGGAAGTTACCAGAAGATCAATTTCGGTGGGAAAATGGGTTGGTTTCGTTGTTGGTCGGGCGGTACAAATTCAAAATTTTGCCCGACCTTCGAGAGGGAAATGGGGGCAAACGTGGGGAAGAAATGGAGATTGGGGAAATTCAAATGGAAGGGTGTGTCAAGAGGAAGAAAATGGGCGGGAGAAATGCCGGTCACGCCACGTGTGGCTGGCAGCACCATTTTCAGGGAGAAAGGGAGCTGGCGGTTATGGCGTCGGGCCGGAGGAGGAAGAAGAAAAAGGTGGGGTGCTGGACCGAGCAGTTCGCGGGGGAGAAAAGAAAGAAAAAGGGAGGGAGACCAGGCGGTTCGATGTGAGGGTGAAGGAGAATAAATGAAACGACGCGTTTTGTTTGTAGAAAGGAATAAAGAATGACGTTCCGGGCTGACGCGCAACAGTAAAATGAAGACGAGTGGAACACGGTGTTCGTGATAAATAAGGAGTAAAACACAGCGCATAGAGGTAAGGGGGGTGGCGACGACGCGCGGGATGGGCCGCGCCGAAGGAAAAGGAAAGAAGAAAAAAAATTGGGCCGCGCAACAAGCCCAATTCGGTGAAGAAGAAGAAAAAGAAAGAAAAGGAAAGAAAAAGGAAAAAAAAAAGAAAAGAAAAGGACAAAGGGAAAAAGGAAAAGAGAAATAATTAGGTTAGGTCAAATTAAATAATTCTGAATATTTAGGGTATTTAAAATTGATAATATTTAAATAAAATAATTTTTAAATCCCTTTTTAGGCTAAAATAGGCTTTTTAAAGGATTTTTCCAAAATTTCCATTTTAAATTAATAAATCGCTCAAATTTTATTTTAATTTAATTATTTATAAAATTAAAATTAATTTGAAACTATTTTCTCTTTCTTAATTTGAATAAAATAATTTATTTAAATAATTTCCAAAATTAAAATCCTTAATTATATAATATACCAAAATTTCCTTTACTTAACATATTTATAAAATTTCTTATTAATTTACCCTACTAAATTTCCTTTTATTTTAGTAAAAATAGTTTACTAAATTAAATTTTCAAATAAAACCTTATTTAAATATAATCTTTAAAATTAGAAAATTTCGGGGTATTTCATGATATCTCTAAGATATCCCACTCAAATCTCATTGAAAACCGTTGGCGTAATCATCAAAGCATACATTCGAACCTCGAGGTCACCATGCTAGATTACCTCTATCCCCATCATGCTTAGCTCTTCTAGCAATTGACTAGTTACCATACAAGCACTTAGAGACTGTGACATTTTCCTACTCAAGGTATCTACAATGATATTGGCCTTACCCTCGTGGTAGGTCAACTCGATATCATAGTACTTCACCAACTCTAACAATGTCTTTTGCCTCATATTTAACTTATTTCAAGTGAATATATACTTGAGGCTCTTATGCTTGGTAAAGTATCTATATTGAGTCCCATACAGATAATGCCTCAAAATTTTTAATGCAAAGATAATGGTTGCAAGCTCCAAATCATACATTGGGTATTTTTGCTCATGTTGTTTCAACTAATGAGAAACACATGACACTACCTTACCATACTGCATCAATACACAACCTAGTCCATACTTTGATACTTCACTGTAGACCTCAAACCTATATGATCCTGACAGTAGAGTCAAAACCAGTAACGTAGTTAATCAACGCTTCAAATCCTAAAATGCTTCCTCACATGCATAATCCCACTAGTATCTGATCATCTTCTTTAAAAGGTTTGTCAAATGATGAGATACTTACCTTTGCAAAGTCCATAACAAAGTGTATATAGTACTCAACTAAAATCATGAAACTATGAACCTTGAGGATGCTAGTAGGTGCCTTCCACTCAGTCACTACTAAAATTTTCATCGAATCTATGACGACTCCTTTAACTGACACCACTCGACCCAAAAATGCAACCTCTTAAAACCATAACTCACACTTAGAGAGTTTGGCATACAACTTATGCTCTCTAAAAATGGAAATTATTATATGAAGGTGCTGCTCATGCTTTTATCCATTATGAGAGTATACCAAAATATCATCTATGAACACCACCACAAACTAATCGAGAAATGGTTAAAAATGCTCATCATCAAATCTATAAAGATAATAGGTGCATTAGTGAGCCCAAATGGATTAGCATGACCTTGTAGCACCTATATCATGTCCTAAAGGGCATCTTCAAGATGTTTTCCTCAACAATGCATAATTGATGGTATCCTGAGCTCAAGTCAATCTTTGAGAATATTGAAGCACCATGAAACTTATCAAACAACTCATTGATTGTTGAAAGCAAAAAATGATCCTTCATCGTCAAATTGTTCATACCTTTGATAATCTATACATGGATGAAGGATTCCATATTTCTTATTTATGAACAAAACTGGTGCTCCATATAGAGACACACTAGGATAAATGTATCTATGCTCCAATAAGTCTTCTAGCCGAGTCTTTAGGTCCATCAGCTCTAGTGGTGCCATCCGGTAAGGCACCTTTGAAATAGGCTCAACTATTGGTACCGACTTTATAGTGATGTCTATCTCACGTACCAATAGTATAACTTGGACATCCTTAGGAAACATGTCAGGAAATTCCTAGGAAACCAAAATATCCTCCAAAGCTGACACATACTTGTTTAGCTCCTAAATCTACACAAAGACATAGGGTAACCCCTCTGCACCAACAAATATAGTGTAAGGGCAGATACAACCTTCACCATAGGCTTAGGCTTACATCTTCGATAAGAGACCCTAACGCACCGATGTCCTCGCAACATGAATTACACTAGTAAATAATCTATCACTATCCTATACCACCCCAACATATCCATCCCAAAGATAATGTCAAAGTCCTAAAGGTCCATCTCAACCAAGTCTACTAGGAAGTCTACCCTACCTATCTCTAAGGCCACGTCCAAGTAGAGTCTAGTATAATCTAATCTATGTCCATAAGGCAACACCATAGAAATATATACAGTAGAAGATGGTTATAAAGCAAATCTATAAATAAACGCAGAACATACAAACGACAAAGATAATCCAGAATCAAATATCACATAAATTAGTAATAAAAGGATAGAGAATGTATCAGTGACCACATCTATCCACCGATTAGCCTCTACTTGACTAATGACATTTAGATGCTTGTCTGCCTATCCTCCTTAGTACCCTCCATGATACTCTCTAGAACCCTGGGTTTGTCCTTTTCCTTGTGGAAATAGGCAAGACCCTTGCGGTCTCTCCTTAGCCTCCCTAGGCAGACCACTAGCTAGGGCAAGAACCCTTTGTTGCTCCTGCTGCTATGGCTAGGAGTCCCACTATTGGTATGCCTACTTTTGAGGTAATAGGGTTCCCTACTACTGAAACTAATCCTGCTAATGCTGACACTCAAATAATCGATGGCCCAGCTAACCACATGCTCTACATTGAACACGAGTGCCCTGACAGTATTGCCTTAGATGATCCCGACCATAGAAACGACGCATGAAGCATCTCAACTGACCTAAGAATCTGCTCCGACTACCCGTCTAACCCTAGTGTTGAAACTAACCACCTTGAGGCTGGATCTGACTTCATTGCTGAGACCCTGGAGGTCCACCTCCCTGAAACTAGATTCTGCCTTTAGAATCGTGTGTCTTTAGCTTCCTCTTACCCAAGATAGAAGCTTGATCCTAAAACAGAGTGGCAACAATACACGCCCGCTCGTATAATGTGGCTAAGTTATAGAAACCATCATCCTCCGGATGCCAAAGTGGAGCCCCTGCTCGAATTGATAGACCATTGTTGACTCACTAGCTACTATCCTTGACGCAAACATCAATAAGTTGGTGAATCAGGCATGGTACTACCTCACAATCATGCTTCCCTACATCAGTTGCATGAACTCCTTCAACTTATCCCTTTCAAGACTCTTGGGGAAAAACATAGTATGAATCACCGCCTCAAAGTTCTCCAATAACATCTATGGTCCTCCTAATACACGATAACCTACCCATCAGGTATTAGAAATTCTTCGTAAGAAGAAAGCTATAATGCTTGCCTTTTGAGCAGGTGGGTAGTCAACTACCTCATATGTCTTAGCCACATCATGGATCCATCCTTTCATGATGACTGTATCCTCGTCACCTACATAGTTCAACAATGATGTCTCATAACTCTTTGAAGCTACTCTTCTCTAATACCCTTTTATGGGTAATGTAAAGGTGGTGGCGGATGTTGGAAAAACTCGATGAATGTTGAAAAGGTATCCTCTAAATGACCAAAACAATAAATCACTCAAAATTAGGCTTAGCTAAATTTTAGGATATTAAAAGCCTCTTAGATGAGACTCAGTGTGTACTTTGTACTGATGGATGTGAAAAAAAAAACACACACACATTTTCTTCGCATGCCCTAAAAAATTGGATATTTGGAAGGAAATACGTCATTCATTCAATTGAAAAGATGATATCGTATCATGGGAAGAGGATATGAGTATGTCAAAAAAAGACAATTCAACTAAAAGAGAAGAAGGTAATGCTACACACTTTATTTGTGACCTATGTTGGTTCTATTTGGTATGAAATGAACTCTCACATTTTTAAGAAATTAAATTGTTCATGTAAAGAGATTCTTATGGACATAAGTTTTAGCGTGTCTTGTAGGTGTTTCTCTCCTTAAAGGTGCATGAAATATGATAAATGGAGAATGTGTATTAATAGTTTGGTTGCGGGATGAGCTCATATAGATTTGTACAACATTTACTTTTGGTAGTTATATAAAATGTTACTTACCAAACAAAAATTATTTCTTTAACAATTATAAATTCAAGTTAGAGATAGTCGGACTTGTAATTGGTAAAAGGTTGTTGTGCCTTGAGAAAATATATCGATATTTATCCCTGTTGGCACACTAAGAGAAAATTTTAGGTTATTTACCAAGTCATAAATAGAGGAATTTACCCAGAACCTTTGCCGCTATCTTTCATAGTTTAATTTCAACCTTTTATTTTTTTGTATTCTTGAGTGTTTCCTTTTTACCACTATTTTCATATCTTTTATAATAATTACACTAATCAACTATTCAATGATCTATATATAAAGAAGCCTAATCATAATTCTAGTGTTAATTACTCGATCTTTGTGGGATGATACCTTGAGTTATACCTCAAAATCATGCACTTGTAGTTAGAGTACATCACAAAGCGATGCAAGATTATAATATAGAACATAAGATAAATGAATAAGAGAAAACATAGGACTAAAAGTTTAGAAGAGAAATTGGATAACCATAACTATTCTCCCAACCCATTAGACATTGCTCACCATAAGTGGGACTAAGATGAATTTTTCTCATTTAAATGAGCAAGTGTCCATAATACAAACACATATATACTTGCTCATTGAGAAACACGATTAAATCAAAGAAATAACATGTGGCACTTAACACGCATGCGACATGGTTTTCACATAAAATACATGTATGATAATGAGAACAACAACATATGAGCATATGATATATAAGAATCATATATTATGTGAAAAGTAAAGAACATGGGTCCCATCATCACTATTTATAAAACAAGGTAGAATGTAGAGCACAAGACATATTATTATCTTTACTTAGTGGTCACTCAATTGATTTCTTATTCATACTAAGTACACAACCCCATTATTCCCATGGAAGGGTAGGCTATCACAAAACCATTCAAACAAAAATGTTCCTAAACCCACATGTTGAGACTACTAATTTTTAAGTACATATATCCCTCTCTTATCAGGTAGTTTAGACTAACATAGGACATATTTAGGGCCCTTTGGTTCAAGAAAAACCAAAACATTAACATAAATAGACTTTCTCGATTCTTGTGATATTTTACTTTTACATTAATGTCAACACTTATCGCTTAACATAATATCACACATTTAACCACTTAGTCCACTTATCACTCACCATTATGATCCACTTCAACAATTGTAATAATTCAATAAAACTATAACCATTTATAGAATCAAGTTAAAATACTTGATAATAACAATTACTTGTAACACATGAATCATACCAAAATTTACATATTAAGCTTGCACTTAGGATTGCACTAAGGTCAAGTAACTAAACTAATCCACACATAAAATAATAATTAGTGGCCTTCTATAATCCTAATAAAATTATTAAATTACATATTTCCAACTCATAATTACATTTAAAAGGCCCTCAATATTATATAAGGCTAACCCAAAACTAATAAGGTTACAAAAAGTGTGAAAAGACTAGCTTGACCCCTTAGAATGCCTTATTCCCATTTATGTAATAATTTCACCAATTAAGCTTTTTTATATACCAAGCTCAATATAACACGTAAACACTTCATATTAAACATGATTAAGATAAAAATAGAAGTTAAACTCAAAATAAAGTACATAAAATAACAACTTTATGCCTAGGGCGTTTTATGCTCATTTTATGTTATTTGCCACAATTTATACTAATCATAATTATTCCACTTAACTCACTTGTTATAAATAACTTATATTTGCCTAAAAAAACACTCATAAAACTCAAATTCATGCCTAAGATTCATCAATCTAATATAAAGATATTAGCATATTTAGAAATAATTAAAGCAAGTAAGGGTACAAAAACCCTAAAGGCTAAAAGGTTGTGCATGGATAAATACGTCATTTCACATCTAAACCCTATGATACATGCTAATACACTTTATCATATGATGATAAATAGTATAAATATGATTTATAAAAATTAAAAACAAAACAAAAAAAACTCTACATATTCATCCATGTATGAAAACATATTCATCTGCGCTCAACATATTATTCATCCATATTTCAATAGAATAAAACACATGCTTAAATCACCTAAATTATTATCTCATCTAATTTTCATGGCTATACATGTAATAAAAACTTAAATATGCCATAATAGTTTATCCAAGATATTATTTCACGGTTTAAACAAAAAAGAGATAATAACACATAAAATTAAACATTTAACACTTGGTATAAAATCTTATTTCTAAGGATTAGTTATGTTACCCAAGCTAGTAAGTATTTTATCAAAATAATAGTTCTCCATCACACTAGGTTTAGTACACCTTCATAAAATCAAGATACTTAAAGCTGAGATTTAATAAAATATAATAAAATAAGGTGAGAGGGAAGAATATTAAAAAATCAACCCTTGAATGAAAATGGAGGATTTGAGCCGGAATATAAAGAGAACCACTCCACCTTTATCAAAAGCTTAACTTTATAAACTTAGATTAAGTGTTTAGGAATTAGGTTAAAGAAATATTAAGATAACAAGAGAAAAAATAAAGAGGAGAAGATGAAAGGAAGCTAACAGCTAGGTATGGAAAAACTACAACAATGGCACCAACAAATTCCACCTAAATGACCACCAAACTAGGGGAGGAAGTAGTGGATTAGTAGGGAATTGAATCAGCCAAAATAAGAAGAAAAATATGAGGGAAAATGGCATATGTTAGTGAAATGCCCCAAAAATATTTATTTTGAGAAGGGAAATTAAATAAGGATTTATTAGGGAATTAATTTAATTAATTATTTTATTTGGAATGGGAATGATTTATTTAGGGAAAATTAATAAGGAATTTACAAATATTTTTATAAAGGAAAAATTGGGCTTTTTGCTAATTAAAAAGGAATTTAGGAAAATTCTTTTAAAAACTCTAAATTAGCCAAAAAGGAAATTTAATATTATTTTATTTAAATATTTTTATTTTAAATATCCAAAATATTCTAATTAATTTATTTCACCCCAACCTACTTAAATTTTCCTTTTCCCTTTTTCCTTTTTTTTCCTTCTTCATTTTTCTTTCTTTTCTTTCTTTTTCTTTTCTTTTCTTTCCCTTCTTTTTCCTTATTCTGCCGATTGGGCTTGTCGCGGCCCAATCCTCCCTTTTTCCTTCCTCTCTTCCGCGACCCATCGCCGTTCTTTTCATTCTTTCCTTCGGTAGATGAAATGCTTCGTCTTACATCTTTTTCTCCCTAGAACGCCACGTTCCATTTAAAACCTCATAACTATTGCCAACCGACCTGGTTCTTTTTCTTTTCCGTTTCTTTCTTTTTTTTTTCCCGGCCGCCCGGTTCACCTCCTTCTTCCTCCTTCCTCCTCCACCATCGACTTGCACCTTCGAAGCTCTGAAAATGGTGTCGCCGACCACGCTTGACTTGACCCGCTGTTTCCTCTCTCTTTCTATTCCCCTTGACTCATAGTTCAACATGATCTAACCCATTTTTCTTTTATCCCGCTTGAATTCCTCCTTTTTCTTTGCGAAAGGTCAAACACGACCTAAAATTGTGCCGGCCAATTAACGCCGCTGGCTACCCCAAACCCTACATGCATTGTCCTCCCGCCAACCCCCAAAACCCTACATTTCCCTCTAAACTCTATAAATACCCCTTGTTTGGTTGTTTTCAAAACTTTTTCCCTAAAACCCTAATAGCCTACCCTATGCACCATCATGACTTCAGATGACCTTTCATCCACCGTCAGCCAACTACGCCACCGCCTCTACCTACCAAAGTCTTCCCTGCACCGTCCTCTAACTAACTGAGCCACCCATCTCCCTCGATTCTTTTCGCATGAGCCACCACAGCCGTGCGAAGATCCCTGCCCATCAAACCAAAATTTTACACCCGCAACCCCTCGAGCCACAGTTCGCGACCACATCCGCCACTATCACTGCCTCCTATAGCACCCAAAAGCTGCTACTAATCTTCCTCCACCTAGCCATAACCTTCTTTTCTCCTTTCTCCTTCTCCTCCCCTCTCTTTCTTCTTCTTTTCCTTTTGGCCGCCACCTCTGCCACTTGCTGCGCCACCACCCTCACTTTACTCCCCTCAGCCTAAGCTACCACCAACACCTCAGCCTCCACCCTCATTCTCCACCTTTTCTTCTCAAACCTCAACTTTTCCCTTTTCCAACCACTTTTCTGGCCACCGCCACCACCGCCGTGCACCACTGTCGGTGCCACCCATCTCTGCCAACTCAAGGTGAAGCTCTAGACCCTCTCAGCCCTTTTCCACTATTTATTTAAGTTTATTCTAATTTATTCCAATTGTTATCATTTATTTAATTATTAATATTATTATTATCATTATTATTATTATTATTATTGGATGTAATATTAATGTTATATTTTCTTGGCAGGGTCGAGAGTAGGAATAAAATATTTAAGTTGTTAGTTTCAAATTATAGGTATTAATGGTATTATTATAAGTTTTATTATTATTATTATTATTATTATTATTATTATTATTTTATTAATATTATTAATTATCTAAAGAGGGCTGAAGCTCTATTTCATGTTAATAATTTTCATACTCATATTTTTTTATTAGTATTACTATGTCTACTACTACTACTAATAATAATAGTAATAGTAATAATAATATTATTATTATTATTATTATCTTTATTATTATTAATATTATTATAAGTAATATGTTTTATAATAATAATATTATTATTAAATGGTAACTTCACTATTTTGTGGAAGGGTCGAAAACCCTACCTTGTGTTATTTGGGCTTAAGTTATTATCATTAATAATAATAATAATAATACTAATACTAATAATAATAATAATAATATTATTATTATTATTATTATTATTATTACTATTACTATTATTATTATCTTTATTATTATTATTATTATTATTATTATTATCTTTATTAGCATTATTTTGGTGGAGGGTAAAACCCTTATATTACCATCCATTTTAAATTACATTAATATTATTATTAGTATTTTTAGTAGTATTTCGTATAGTTATTATCAATATAGTATTGTTTTATTTAAACACCAAGTCTTAGGATAAGTTAGTAAATAATAGTATTTTTAGGAGGGAACCTAATTTTAGTTTTTTCCCATAATAGGTGAGACTAGTCAAAGCCCTAGAGAGGCATAAGATTGTGCTCTAAGACCAGTGACATTTTAGGTAAGGGAGTACTAAGGCCGTTTGTGTATTATGTGTTTTATATGCCATGCATGCCATGCGATGTGAACTATAATGTATTTTATGTGTTTTTGTATAATTGTCATATGTGCCGCATGATATGGAGTTAAGGTAAGATTGTGCATTAAATTGTGGCATGTGTATTATGTGTATGGATTGTGTTATTATTGTGGTATGGTGTGACCCATAAGACATGCATGATAGGGTTTGTAAAATAATGATGGGAGTGTCATAATGTTTACATGGAAATAAATGTTGCATGGTGTTAGGGTTTGCATGCAATTGGGGTTAGCATAGAGTTAATATTTGCATGCATGATGGGGTTAAGGTTTGCATGGTGGCGTTAGGGTTTGCATGGGAGCTAGGGTTTACGTAGATCTAGGGTTACATGGAAGTAGGTTTTGCATGGGAGGTATGATTTGCATGGAGCTAGTGTTTGCAGGGGAGATAATGGTTGCATGGGAGTTAGGGTTTGCATGGGAGTTAATGGTTACATGGGAGTTAGAGTTTGCAGGGGAGTTAATGGTTGCATGGGAGTTATGGTTTGTTATGGTTACTATGGTTTGGTGTGGTCAACTAGGGTTTGGAGGATAAGAATAGTAGGAGTTGGTCATGCATGTCTGGGCAAAAGTTTTTAAATAAAATATTTAAGACACTAATCATTTAAAGTGAAAGACTATTGAGCCGGGTCCAGACCGATCCACCGGTCAGAAATAGTGGTGTGGACTATTGTCCCGCAAGTGACCGATCCACCGGCAAAAAAGAGTGGTGTGGACTATTGTCCTGCAAGTGACTAGCCCACCAACAATAATAGTGGGGTGACCTTGAGCTCAATAAACACAAACTAGAGTTTGCTAAACACACTTAAAAAATACTAATTACTTACAGTGGAACACCATGTGAGTAGGAACCAGACCGATCCACCGGTCAAAAATAGTGGTGTGGACTATTGTCCCGTAAGTGACCGATCCACCGGCAAAAAATAGTGGTGTGGACTATTGTCCCGCAAGTGACCGGCCCACCGGCTAAAATAGTGGGGTGTTCCTGTACTTACATGGATTTGATAAAAGGTATGGTGTGGATCAACTTCCGATAAAAGGTTAATTAAATAATTAATCTGGACCATTTGGGCCTTTATGTGTGGACTTGATTATTTATAAGCTGTATAATTTTCTGCATGACCTTATATATTATATGTGTGGGTTTGAAAGTGTAAGTTGAATATTATCCTGCATGTTTTTATGTGCTTATGTGTTGGTCTTAGTGCTCAATTACCTTGCTTAGTACGAAGCGTATTGATCACCCTTTTCATGGGTTATACTCATTCCTACGAGCAGAAGGCCCGTCTGACGTGTTGCAGGTTGATAATGCCTTCTTTGATTCCATTGATGTCTATCGGACATCAGGTGGGGCTGAGTGATGATTTTGGGCTGGATCGAGTCCTGGAGTGGTGTGGCTATTTTCCATTATGAGATTATTAGTCCTGTTCTCTTTTAATTATGTTTGAAAATTCAGAATTTTTTTATTATTGTAGCTATTTATCTTCTCTGAAAAACTATACTTGGTATTTCGAATTATGTAAAAATTTCTACGTACTCCGATTTTCGTATTTATGAACTTTGGATTATTTAATAATGTTGTGAGCAGTTTTTCTTAGCCCTAGCACTTGGTATTGGAACGGTAGGAGTGAATTGGTCTGGTACTAAGTGTGGTGGTAGCATCCCCAGAATTTACGGTTTTAAATTTAAAGGTTTATTTTAAAATAAATATCTAAATTTTGGGGTGTTACAATTAGAAAAATAGTAGATTGGAAAACCAACAAACAAATAATAACAACAACTACAAAATGAGGGAGAAACCTCCACTAAAATTTCCACAATCGCCAAGCAAACCACCAAGGAATGAAATGTTAAGGTGTTGGGAGTTAAATGGAAAAAAAGGTAAGGATTATGATTGAATAGGAAGCATTGAATAGAGCATAGAAGGTATGATAATAACAACAAAATAATCATGACAAATGGTGAAAAACTAGAATTTTGGTGTCCAAACACCTCCTAAACATAAAGAACTTCAAGGGTAATGGATGGTAATTAGATAAAAACATTAAATGGAAAAATATAATCAAAAAAGAAAAAGGAAAAAAAAGGAAGAGTAAGTGGGTACATTTGGCTCTAAACAAGATGGCCTAATCAACCTAGAAAAGGGGAGGGGAAGGAAACAATGATAACTTCTTGTGAGTTGTGCAATGAATGAAACAATAAAGTGTATATCTACATAGTAGGCCAAATTTTTTCACTCTATTCCCTTCCAAATCTAGCAAAAATCAAAAGGCGAATGGCATTTGGAAGCTTCAACACTTGAATATGAAGTAGAAGTGGTGGGTGTAAGAGATTTGGAGAGGTTAAATGGTGATTAGAATTTAGGCAAGATAGTGGTTGATTGATAAAATCCAAAAAATCTAATGGGGAGGTCAATAGGGGCTAATTTGTGGTCAGTGGTCAAGGGGGAATTGACCACACAATTTCAAATAAATTAAAAATAGGTGGAAACATAATAAAATAAAGGTTATTGGGAAAAGTAGCAAATAAATATCAAAACTTGTGAAAAATTAGGTATAAGTACATAACAATTATAAAACCCAAATGTATAAAAATATTAGGTTTTAGAGTTTATTTGAAGCTCAAACAAATTTAAAAGGGTGAAAATGATTAAAAAAAGATAAATCACATAAATATATTTTTCTATAGTTGTGTAAAATAAGTTATAGAGAGTTAAAATTGGTATAAATGGATATAGGATAAATTTAGAAAACCAAATATATAAAAATATTTGGTATTGAAATTAGTTCGAAGCTTAAACAGATAAAAACAAGTAAACATGATTAAAATCATCTAATCACGTAAAATAAAAATTATGCTATTGAATAAATTATAAATAAAATGTGAATAAAAAGGACATATAAAGTGGATAATTTTAGAAATATTTTAAGAATGAGTTACAAATTTTGGATGAGTTATAATAGAAAACGACTAAATTGGAAGAATCGCTGAAAATGCAACTTTTCATAAATGAATAAAATAAATGGCGCAAGACTCAAATTTGATAATAGAATTTTTGGAAGAAAATTATGAACCTAATCATTTAAGGTAATTAGAGTTTGAAAAATGATATGCTACATATGATGCGTTTGGTTATGTTATGCAGCATGAAGTTAGGCCTCTTAACATAATTTATGTTAAAAAGTTAAATTCAAGTATGATAAATGTCTTTTTTATGTGTATTGGTATTTTATCATGAATTTAATGTACAACATAATACATTTGATCATAAGAAGCATGTTATGCCATCTTGGCCTCTTTGGTGAATTTATGTAAAATAGGCACGCATGATTCTTTCATATGTTGAGCATGACTTTGTATGAGTTTTGAAAACATTGATGCATCATTAGAGTGATTGGTTTTAAGTTAGAAATATATGTGATGGATTTGCATGATTTAAAGATTTCATTGTAAAATCAGTAATGGAAAAGCTAGTCAACCTATTTCCCCCTCCTGATTAACTAGTAAAGACAATAATTAAATTATTTGATCTCAACCTATAGTTAAGGACTTAACCAAACAACAAGTTCTCTTAAACCAATTGCTTGGTTTGTTTGTTATGATTGCTTTGCTTGCTATTGCCACTCCTAGACCAACTCACTAGTCATGGGAATAATAAACCAATCTCTTGGGGTAAATGTGATGTTTTAGAGGTTTATCCTTAGAGCTTGACTATGCATTTAACCATAGTCTCAAATTTTGTTTTTATGTTAACCTTAAATATTAGAATTTAGAGAGGAATTAGGTGGACTTAAATAGAGATTCCTTGTTCTTTATTCCATAGATGCTTGATTATATATGGATTATTGATATGTCATATTGTATTTTATAAGCATGTTTTCTTATGTTATGATTATAACATGTTTTCTTTGTGTAGCTTGAGGCCTACCATGTATTAGAGTGGGATTACTGTCCCAAATTTTGCACATAAATGCTACCTTGATTAGGTGGTTGTGATAAACCTAAATTTCATTTTGGAGAGCAAATAATGATTTGTTGGGATATGGTTTCTTAGCTTGAGTATGATTATTTTGATAATATGGGTCATTAGTTAGCCATTGAATGGGGAGTTATCTCCTATTCTAAGATTTAGGCTAACTAGAATAGATGTTTTCCTTTTATTCAAGAATATTTTGTATTATTTTTGGTTATATGAACTATTAGTTTTGTTCCCTATTTTTAAATTATTGTAAGGGCTTATAGTCCCTAATGCTTGTTATTTATATTATCTCTCTCTCTATCTCTCTTTCTTGAGTTTTCTCTTAATTTTGTGAATGATTTCGTTAAATGTTTTTAGCCTTGTATTGAATATTAGTTAAGTGAATGGTCACACATTTCTTAATAGTTGATGTGAAGGTACCATCATCTATTCTTGTTTATATTGCTTCTGCCTTGTCTTTAACAAAAAAAAATCAGTAGTTAAAAAAGTAGGGTTGTAGCCCATGATCTAGCTAGCTTGAAGGTTAAGATGTGCATGCTCATGTCAGCCTTTAGTTTCTAAAGGTGACTTGCATTTTTATCTCATTAAATCAAATCGGATCATAACTTGATTAAGGATTAGATATTTTATGAAGATTGGACAAGAGATTGAATGAGAATCCATAAATTATATACACATATATACTTTTATTTAATATATATATTTTTTAGGTAAAATGTTTAATATATTCTCGTTGAATCGATAGATTGATCTAGTTTGGACTGGACTGGGTAGAACCAAAACTCAAATATATACTAATTTCCTTACTCTCAAACTAAAAATTGGGTTGTTAGAAACTAAAATAACTTGTTGTTTCAATCCAAATTTTTGGTCTAAATTAATTATTGCATGTCATATAGGATTGAGGTTTATTTATTTAATAAAAAAGATCACTCAAGTTTTAGGCTATAATTATCTACAATGTTAAACGAAGGGAAATGAATAATAGGAGGAGGAAGAAGGTAAAGAAAAATTTGTTGATACAAATGTGTTTTTTGTTAGAAAAATTATTAGTTTATTTCTTTAGCATCAAACTAAAATATTTTTGTCATTATCAAAACACTCCTCAGTATTAATTATAATATAATAATAATTAATACTAATATAATAATAATAATTTTATAAATATAATTTTTATTATAGTATTAATATGATAATAATTATAAAGTGATAACTTTTTCTATAAAATAATAATTTTGTTATAAAAATATCTAGAAAAATTACACCATATACCTCTATATTTAGTGAATGCTCCTATCCCTATTTCCATTGTGTCATATGCCCTATATTTTAATATAATTGTGAAATATATCTCTTCATCCAATTTTTTGGTTAGCTTTCATAACATTTCTATTATTTTAATTTTTTATTATCTAGTAGCCAAGAATCCCATATCCACCATTGTTACATCTTCTCTTTCTCCTCCTCCTCACCACGATTGCACCAGATGCCCCTCCTCCTTAATTTCGTCTTCTCTTCCACTATCATTGCATCTTCTTCTTCTTCCTCCTCCACCATTGCTTCATCTTCTCTTCCTTCTTACCCCATGATTGCACAATACATCCCTCATCCTTATTAAATTCATACTTTTCCTCCATTAAACTCAAAATCCCACTTTTATTACAACTATTTTTAGCCCTTCAATCCCCCCATTCTTTTTACTTAAAGAAGCACACTTTTCCTATTAGGCTAGAAGATTCAATTTTAGCCTTTTTTCTAGCTAGTTTTTGTTTATCTGGTGCTTATGTGGTTGCTTCTTTGTTTCTTAAGTGTATATTTGTGAAATTAAGTATACATTATGTGTTTTTTAAGAGGTTGAAGATTTAATTTTTAGGTTTCTTGTTAGATTTGGCATATGGTGAGGGAGGAGAAGGACGAGATGATCCAACATGGGTGGGTTGAATGTAACGATGATGAGGAGGATGAGGAGATGATGGTTAAAGGGAGGTGAGAATTTGAGTTGAAGGGAGGAAGAAAATGAAGGAGTAGGGAGATCTCGTGCAATTGTGGGGTAAGAAGAAGAAGGAGGAGGAGGTGGTGGTGGATAAAGTGTTAGGGAGTTGAGTGTCGCGAGTGGTTTTAGGTTTTCAACAAATATTAACCTTTATTATATAATAAAAATAATAAAGAGATATTTAGTACAATCATGATGTTATATGATACACAATTTGAAATACATAGATATTCGGTATAACTTTTTCTAAATACGAAATTATATGGTGTGTTATTTTAGATCCTATAATAGATGAAATTGATATACATACATGAATTGTATACCTAATAACTACTTGGGGTAGTTGTTAATAAGAATAACACTTAATTAGGAAGATGAAATATGCATATATATAATATTTATTCATAATTAATAAAAATATGAATTACAACATATATATATATTTTTAAATATTAAAAGAAAAATCCTTTTATTATTAAAATATTATACTTAGTTAAGCCTTTTATGCTTCTAAAATTACCTTTCGATTGCAACTTTTTAAAATTTTATGGAACTCCTTTGTAAAATAATATAAATCATTACAAATTTTAAGGATAAACTTGATTATTATTATACCTCAAATCATAGTGCATCAAAATTTAAAAATATAATTGTCATAATCATTTAAAAGGTAAGTTTATAATATAATTTTTTATAATTTTTATTAATATATATTTAAAAAACTTAATTATTAAAATTCATCTTTAAAATTTATGATGCCTTATATTATTTTTTAAAAAAATATTGCTTTTCATAAATTTATTTTTTGAAATATAATTCATTTGTATAGAAAATTTTTTATTCTGTCATAAAATTTTTATATAAAGAAAATTAAAATTTATTTTTATTTTTATCTTTATTTTTTAATTATATATATATTAAATGCTTTGTTATTTTTTTTTTATAAAAATACTAGTATAATTTTAATACTTAATTTATTAATTTAAAAAAAATGCAAAATAATATATATATATATATATATATATATATATATATATAT
Source organism: Tamarix chinensis (assembly GCA_030549775.1). Lineage (NCBI taxonomy): Eukaryota > Viridiplantae > Streptophyta > Magnoliopsida > Caryophyllales > Tamaricaceae > Tamarix > Tamarix chinensis. The sequence continues at coordinate 9,801,390 of CM060177.1, read as the reverse complement.
ATATATTTTTTTTTTTTTTGTTTTTTACATCCCATGCTCAAAGAGTCGAAGCCAATCCATAAAAGTTAACTGACTGAAAGCTTGCATACGGTTCTCATTCCCCAGACAAGTGGCACCTTTTCGCGGATCGTCTCGTAGGTGCTTCTCAAACTGCTCGAGAAGGACCTTCCTCTGCAAGAAAACATGGCAACTGAGAAATCAGTAATGGCAGTGATCCGAGCATCGCGGCCTTCGTTCCGTAACAAACACGATAAAGTTGCGTTCGCCGTCCATGCCTCTTTTCTCTCCGCCGGGTTCGTCCTCACCGCCACTGGGCCGCCTGCTTTCATAGAAAACGCTCTGTCTTCAACGTCTACTGGTAGATTTTTTGATTGTCTGTTTTTTTTTCTCTTTCCTATTTGATAATCGTTTTAATATCAAGTAGGTTTCTGATTTTCGGTAATATTTCCATTTGGTTTATTTTTTGGATTGCTTAGATGAGGTCGGAATTGAACAGTGGAATGAATTGGTTGACGAATACGCGTTTATTTATTTCAATCCCGAAAAGGGAAACAATAAGGTGTTGGTGAAGTGTTTGGTTATGGGCGACAAATTGCTGGTCGATGCTTTGAGTGATCGTGCTCCTGAGCCCGTTCATCTCGAAATCAAGTATTTACCTTTCTCCTTTGTCCATAATCTTGTGATTATCTTCCCGGATCTAGGTTTTTAGCGTTTACTTGACTTTTATAATATCCTTTTCTTGAGTAGTCTCTCCTGCTTCATTTTACCAATTAATGCGAACTTATAAATGTTGTGGTTGACACAGTACCGATGATTATATTGGGGAGGATAGTGCAAGAAACTATGATGCTCAATATAAGAATATGGGGAAGCTCTTGATTAGTTTAAATTCTGATGTTTTGTCCAAACTCGACGGGCCGGCACCCGCAGCAAGCAGTTCTAGAAGTGATGCTACGAGGTAGATGCCTAAACTTTGAGCTTTATATTGAAATTTGATTCATAGGAGATCGTACTTGTGGGGAAGGGTGATACCATTGAGCTAGATCTTTTAGGGCATCATCAAAGTCCTGCAGTTTTTTTCCTCTTCTGCTACATAGTAGTTATTGAAGCACGAATATATTTTGCATTGCATAGCCTCTGTAATTGTTAAGCTAATCTTCTGATGCTTTGCATCTATACGAACAAGATGTGGCTCTGTTGTTCTGGATTGCTTATAATACACTTTTACATGAAAAAAAAAATTAACATAAAATAAAATAAAATAAATAAATAAAGAAAACGTTTAATTGGTGCTGTGAAGTATTGGCAAATAGAGAAAAGGGGGAATTTGCTGAGACCAGCTGTTGTTTCCTGGATCAGATTGCATCTTCCATGCCCCTTTAATATCTATGTTTTTAAATCTAATTAAATGCAGTATATGGATTCTGTTTTCTCTGTGAGTAAAAGAAAAAAAAAAACTGTAAGGGATCATAATGTTATTCATGTTCCTGATAGTAATTAAAAACTTGTGCAAGTTGTTGCGGAGAAAGACCATGATCTTAATATGTCCTTCATTTCTTGGCTGATTGCCTATAATTCTTTCTTTATGGCCTTCAGTTGATAATACTGTACATGAAGATTGGTGTCCTTATGATTCGTATTCGTTGCCATCCATCTTAGATATGGATGTTATCTGTGGCTGCATAATGCAGTCTATCTGTTTACGATCAATATTCCGTACTTGAAGTAAAGTGGAATGACTTTTTATGGCTAATTTTAATCGTAAAAGAATTAATAATGATAATGCTTAAGTCATGGTCATGGAACGGCTAGTAAATGTTCTTCTAGTTGTTGCTTAAGTATGTGAGTTTCCTGCTGAAGATAAAAGATTGATCTGTTATAAATGTTTCCTGCTTGAGTATTTGTCGATAATAAAATATTATATGACACGTGTTGCCTTTAACTGGTTCATGTTTGCTAAAGTTACAATCTCATCATTTACCGTAAAAAATGTCATTAGTTCCATTCTTAGAAATTGAAGCAGTCTGTCTTCCTTATTGGAAGCTATCGTGGTTATTTATTGGTTGTAAATTCCTGCATGTGTGTCAAAACTTTTAAAGGTGCAATTTAGTGCTTGTTGACTTTTTGTGTTTGATGACCTGTTTATTTTGCAGCTCACCATCTAGTAGATATGCTTTGGTCTCTGAGCCTCAAGATATTCCTCACACTCCTGGGTACTGCTAACATATTTCCTGCAAACTCATATTAATTGTGGAATATTGACACTGGTTGCGTTGTTTCACATATAATTCAAACAACAGTATAATATTCCATTTTATTTATTTATTTCTGTTTTGAGAGGAAAAGACTGCATGTATTTATATTACTCTAAATCGTTCAAGATGAGCGGTACAATTGTGTGTGGTAGTAAGACATCCCATTCATCCACATCATTGTCAGTTACATATTTAGGTACAGCATGAGCAACATTATTGGGTGATCTAGGTACATGTTCCCAACTAAGTCCAGCACCCCATCCCCTTCTGCTAAAATATCCTGTATAATAGACTGTAGTCTTGAACATCCCACAAGTATTCCTTTAACTGTATGAATCACAACTAAGGAATCCAATTTGATGATGAGATCAGCACAGCCTTGTTCCTTGGCCTTAATCAAGGCTGGAAGAATTGCAATTCCTGCTTTCTCTGGAGTCCATTTCCCTTGAATTTATTATTGTCCAGCCATCCTCCCCTCACCATAAGTATCTGTGCATACATATCCCATAGTCCCTATCCAGCCATATAAGCATATCTCCGAATTTCTGCCCACATGACAAGGCTGCAGGATGTCGGTATGGAGTTGCTAATTCCAAGTGCATTCACCCTCATGCATGGCATCACAAACCTCCAGCTAACTCTCGGTCGGACAAGGTGTAATCAGCTTGAAAGTGTACAGTTTTGGAATCTACTTATCTATCTGAATATTAATTTTCTAACCATTACCAATCTTGCGCTTCCCATGCACTTCTCTAGAAGTAACTTGGGCACTTGTTCTAGGATGGTGCCTTCCTTCCCATACCCTAGCAATGAGTAAGATATCATTGTTCATAAGTCTTCATACTTTCTTGCTGAGTAGGGGTGTTCATAATATAATCCAAAGTGTAAACCAAACCGAAGCGAATCATATTTTATGATTTGAAAAAAAAACTAATTGCTTTATATTTTATAAAAGTGGTTCGGTTATGGTTTTGAGAATCATTTTATAGTTTATATACCATATATCATACACATATTATACTCATATTTTTTTTTTATAATAAAACATTTTTATATAACAACTTACAGCTTCAAAGTGGTAAATTGTAATTTGCAGCTTTAATTTTCTTCCTTTTTCTTATGTTATACTTCCTCATTATATGTTTTTCTTCTCTCTCTCTCTCTCTCTCTCTCTTCCCTCCAAGTGCTATGAAATTAATTTGATGTTGATCATGTATGTAGTTTTATAATTTTGACTTTAGATTGGTTGTGAATTTGTAAAAACATATTGTAGATTTTATTTTAAATATTAAGAATATGATTTTTTTTAAGCATTAATACAAATTTTAAATTTTGAAATGCATAACTTGCAAATTGTGCTGAACTGCACTTTAAAACTATGGTTTGATTTATGATATTTAAAGATCGGTTTTGTTTCAAACCGCAAAATTATTGTTTGGTTTGGTTTAAAGCCTAAATTGCACCATACCAAACTTTGTACACTCCTATTGCTGAGCATGGCTAAATTGAATTGATGATTACTACAGGAATCCATGCCTCCCTTATCCTTGGGTTCACACAGTTCCATCCAGCTGGCTGAGTGAATACCTTGTTGCTTGCCTTTACCTCCCCACTGGAATCTCATAAGCACAGCCTGAATATTAAAACATAAGGTGCTAGGTAGTTTGATTATGCTCATGACATATGCCAGGGTGGATTGGGTCACAGCATTTATTAAGAACTCCTTTCCTTCTCTAGATATATTCAAACACATCCAGTTCTCAATCTTTTTCTGAATTGTCTGTGATACTGCCGTGGGTAAATTTTTTCAACCAACCTATAACAGTTGGAACCCCTGGTACCTATCTGTCAACCTCTCCGACTTCCTGAACTGCCTTGATCTGCTTGTTCCTGTCATCATGGGTTCCGACTGAAATAATTGGGGGGAACAACTGAATATCAATCAGATTATTTCCTGCCGTATTTTCCATGTATTACACAACTGAAACATACCTGATGCACTGTTATAATTATTCTATAATTATATCCTACCTTGGTATGAGACTTCCTCTGATCTCCATTCTATTGGGTTGCTTTACAGGGTAATGTTTCCTCCTGTCAATCCACGCTTTGGAGGTGATCTTTATCCTGGACCTGGTGCTGGAATGTATCCCACTAGGTTTGTACCATCTCCAATCTGAGTGCATGGATTTACTTTCACTTTTCACATGAGTTGGTTTCTATCTGTGTTCTTAGTCATGTTTCACAGCTGTTCTGTTTGTTGATATATTTCTTTCTTTGCAGAGGGGATTTTGGAGATGGGAGCATGCTAGTAGGTAGGTGTTGATTATTCTCAGCTCCGCAGAATATTAGATGTCCATTGTCATTGGCGAATAAAAAATTGAACGTTTTGATTTAATAGGCCCTAATGACCCGAGATGGTTTGGAGGGGGAATTAGAGGTGATCAACCAGGCTTCCCCGGTGGACCGTGAGTTAAAAACCAGAAACTTAGTTTTCTTTGTTTTCATTGATGTTGATGCTTATAAACAAGGTTTATTTCATTTAGGGGGTTTGACTTGTGTTTTCATACTTCTTGGGCAGGGGTGTGCCTCCTGGTGCTCGTTTCGATCCTTTCGGGCCTCCTGGTGTTCCTGGCTTTGAGCCTGGTCGTTTTACTAGGTATTGCAGTTTGTGTTATAATATCTTTAGACGACTGTTTTTTGTTGATTGCCACACTGTCAAATGTTTGTTGATTGGGTAATCACTTGGAGTCAGTCCGACTTGTGAGCATCTCGGGGAGCATCCCCTGTGCAAGCACTTAAGGAACGTCAGCAAAATTGATGAAGGAATCAAAGAGAAGGGAAACCAATATACTTGTCCTTTTCTTCTTGCGTTTGCAATATTGCTGGCTTCGCCTAATCATTGTAGTAGACCTTTTCCTCTTCATATTTCTTATGAAAATTTGATCTTAGAACTTATGAGCTGTTTGCTTGTGTGTTCTGAAGGTTACCGAGAAGGCCTGGAGGTGGAACTCATCCGGACTTGGAGCAACCTGGACGTGATGATTATATATAATTCAGAGTCGAGACATAAACGGGTTCAGCTTAAGTGTGCTAAAGATTTTGGTTTTAGTTGGTTAATGTACCGATCCTGTAAATCCTCCACGCCTTTTGCGCCTGTAATTTGGAGTTTGAGTTTATTGGTGTCCGATTTTTGTGATCAATGCTTAAGATAATTTTTGTAATGCTAATTTAGATGTTTTTAGGTACAAGCATCTGCCAGTGTCTATCAGTGTTCTGATCCTACTCGTTCAGTGCTCAAATGAGTAGTGATAGTCAATGTTGCATGGAGAGGGAAACGGGGATGAAAAAAAATATAGAAACATTATTTTTAGAAAAATTTAAAAAATGAAGTTAGAAGAAAATGATACATAAAATTCTATATATGTATATAATAATAGATTAAATTTACTAAAATTATAAAAAATTATAAATTAATATATATATATATATATATATTAGTTGATATAATTATTAATAAATTTTTTAAAAAATAAAATTTATTTGTATGTTTTTGGTAATGATGATTATGAATAGAAAAAAGGTGAGGGAATATTTGTAGAATGAAAAATGACATTTTAATGCTGATTTTTGGCTTCACATGCGGTGCTTTGCAGGTGATAATATGCTAATTTAGTGAATGAAAGTGATGTATACCTGTATTTATTGGTTAAATGAATAAATATTTAGGGTTTGCTTTAATTAAAAATAATTTTTTTAGTTTATAATAAAGGAATAAAAGTTTGAAGTTTGATCAAACTAAGGAAGATTTTTATTAAAATATTATTATTTATAAATAAATATTACAGTATACTGACTATATAGTATATACATGTAAATACATTTAAATGTACCACTATTTGACTATTATTTTAACCAACTATACATCAGTCTAATATGTAATTTTTTTAAACATTTTAGTAACTTTTTATTTTAATTTTTAGATCTAGTTTTTTATTTACTAGTTTATGTTTATAATAAATTGAAAATTAAACGCAAAGAATCTTATACAGAATGTATGCTTCATCCTTCTTCTCCGTCAACTCTTTAAGTTACACTCAATTTTTTCATCCTCTTCGTGAGAAGGAATACAATATCAATTATTAATTTGGAGTTCTTCCATCCTTCTCAATTTGCTGATTCTTCATCCTTAATTTGCGCTTGGCTCTAAATTCTTCATCCTTCTTAGTTACCCGAGTCTAGAATTTTGGTGTCTTCATCCGTCTCTGTGCTCACTACATATTAAAATTATCAAAGTAAATCAAGCTATGGGTGCCTTACTACTTTCATAATGTTGTGTGTTATTACAACTGCAGTCAGATTTGGACTTACGGAGTCAAACATGGAAAACACGAGTCAAAGAATGACAACATGCTGGAAGATCTAGATTGTTCTTTTCGGTTTCCTTCCCAACTTCTATCTTACTAAATTGTTCACCAATTAATTAAATAGATCTTGATATAATTGTACTACATCATCTTTCTTATGCTCTTTGTGATACCTTCATCTAATTCATAGATATGGGACTTAGTGAAAATTGAAATATCCTTTCTTCTTAGCTTATGTAATTAGAGATGAGTTTTTGAATAGCATTAAATTTATTGGAAAAAACAGATTAATTTGCGGAATATCTTTTTTCTTATTATGAAATTTAAAATGGGTTAAAATAAATTGTGAAAAGTGAAATAGATGATAACACGAAAGTTTTTTACGTGGAAAACTTTCCAAGGCAAATGTAAAAATAACGGGACCTTTGGTCTAGTAAAACTTCCACTATAATATAATAAGATTACAAAAATGATATCTCTAGTAAAAAAATAAATGATCTCTCTCAAATGACATCAACCACAAAGGATAGATTATGAGAAGTAATAATCTTCCTCACTTTTTATGTGGCTTTTTCTCATACTTTAAAAGATGATATCTCTCATTTGTGAATGCTCTTCACAACTTATGAATCCTATCGTCTTCTCCAATTAAAGGTATTTATAGGTGCATATATGAATCACCTTTACATAACTTTAGCCTTCTCTATTGAAAATTTCAACTCCAATTAATATATAAAACTGTTGAAGAAGTAACTAAATGGTCAAGTATGACTATTCCTATGGAAATAACTCCATGGGAAAATAAATAATGTGTAACTACCATTTACCAAGTCAAGAAGCCTAATGATACATTAAACACCACTAATATCTATTGTTTCATTCCTTTTTGTTTTCTAATTTTTTCCTGTTTTTGTTATGGTCCCACCAAATAGGAGGTACCCCCCAAAATCTCCCCCTTCCCGATTATTTTGGGAACAACACCACACTGATACCTTCACAGCAATCACTAAATTTCTTGGTCGGTATCACTTTAGTCATCATGTCCAACCAATTATCATCGATGTAAAATTTATCTAGCTTAAGTAGCTTTTCTTCTAGCACATCCTATATCCAATTATATCTAACATCAATATGTTTTGTACAGAACGGATAGGTTACATTTTTGGCTAGTTATATAGCACTTTGGTTATCACACTTCAACATATACCTTTTTTGTTCTTATCCCAACTCACGGAGGAAAAATTTTCATCTATAACATTTCCTTGCATGATTCTGTAGCTACGATGAACTTTGCCATCATTGTTGAAAGTGCCACACCCTTTTGGAGTTTTGACTGCCATGATACAACTCCCTCGACAAAGGTAGTCACATAACCTATTATCGCCTTTCTCGAATCAACATCTTTTGCCATGTTTGCATTTGTGTAACCTTCTAGCACAGGCTTCCCTTCACCAAAGCACAAACACCTTTTGTTTGTACCTCGAAGATAACGAAGTATGCACTTCACAGCTTTCTAATGTGGTTTTCCAAGGTTGAACAAGAATATGCTAAATGCACCGACTGCATAGGCAATATTAGGTCTGGTGTATACCATGGCATATATAAAGCTTCCAATTGCAGATAAAAATGGGAATTTTTCCATTTCTTATTTCTCTATCTAATTGAAATGCTCCGAAAATTTCTAAATTAAAAATTATATTTAAATGAGGTTTTATTATGAAAATTAATTGAATAAATTATTTTTATTATAATAAAAGGAAATTAATTAGAGCTATTCAAGAATAAAATAATAAATAATTTTTATTAGAAAAGTTTTGGGTATTTTAGCTAATTAAGGATTTCATTTTGGAAATTAATTAAGTAAATAATTTTATTTAAAATTAGAAGGAGAAAATAGTTTCAAATTAATATTAGTTTTATAAAAAATTTAATTGGAGAAATTAAGGGTGTTTTGGTAATTAAAATGGAATTTATGGAGAATTTTTTAAAAATCCTAATTTAGCCTAAAAAAGGATTTAAATATTATTATTTTTGAATATCTTAAATATTCAGATTAATTTAATTGCCCTAACCCATTAATTTTCTTTTTTCTATTTTTCCTTTTCTTTCTTCCTTTTTTTTTATTTCTTTTTCTTCCTTTTCTTTTTTCTCTCCTTTTTCCCTATTTGGGCATGCCCCTCCCGCAGCCTAGTTTTTCCCTCCTTCCTTCCTTCGGCACAACCCAGCCTGCACGACTGTCGCCCTTCACCCATCCTTCGCCGCGCTGCGTTTTATCTCTTTTTTCCCCCAAAACGCAGTGTTCCATTTAAACGCCCATCACCTCGCCCCGACCATCCGGTCTCCCTCTTCTTTTCTTTCCCCCAAACCACCGTTCCAACCCACCTTTCTTCCTCCTCCTTCTTTCTTCTTCCCCGATGCCGCATACCTGCAACTCCCTCCGATCGGTCAAAAATTTTGGCAGTGACTACGCACGTTCGCTGCCCATTTTCTCCTCCTCTCTTCCACGTTGACTTACTGACCACACCTGTCTTCCCACTTTCCCCCTCCTCGCACATTTTTCCCCTCTCTCTCTCTCCTGCGCACAACTCCCCTATCTTGAAGTTGATTTTCTTCGGTTCTGTTGCCGTTGGTAACTCTAACCCCACTTGTCCTACTCTCTAGCAGATCCACAGAGCCTAACCTTTCATTTAAACCCTATAAATATCCCTTACCAACCTTGTAGTTCAGTTTCGTTTTTTGAACCTAGGGAATCCTTCCTTTTTGCCGCTACACCTTTAGACACCTCGTCCGCTGTCTTCGGCCAAATCCGCCACCCAATCCGCCTACCAAACTCTTCCTTGCATCTCCCTCTAGTAACAAAGCGTCCCATATTCCTCGATTCTTCCTACACAAGTCACCCCGCCTGTTCGAAGTCCCCTTTCCAATCAAACCATTTTCTGTCTCTGCCACCCTTCACTCCGTTGTTCGCCACCTCTTCAGCTGCTTCCGCTGCTTCTTTCTTCTCCCATTCTCTTCTGCAGACCCTCCTCTACCTTACCCTACCTTTCGTTTCCTCTCTCTCCCTCTCCTCCTCTCTTTCTCTCCTTCTTCCCCATTCGGCAACCACTACCACCGTGCGCCGCCACCTCCATTCTGCTCCTCTCCCTCTAGGCATTCTTAAACAATCCTACTTCCACCTCCATTCTCCCTATCTTTTTTCTAGCATTCAACTTTTCCCTCTTTCTTCTCTTTTTCCAGCCGCTGCTGCCGTTGCTGTGCACCACCGCCGGTGCCGCCTATCCCCGCCATCCTAAGGTGAAACTTGTAATACCCCATTTTTCAAAACCGTAATTATAAAGTTATAATCGTATAATTAATTATAATTATTATTCTAGAGGGCTTAATCTTAAAAGTGTTATTATTTTTCGTATTATTTCAACAGTTTAAGTATAAATTTAATTAGGTTAAAATTTTGATAGAGATTAGGTTATTTAAATTAATCCTAATTTTCACCCGTAAATATTATTTTTAATTATTTTATTAATAATCTTTTAATCCGTAACTAAAAATAATTTCCTAAAAATTATTCTCAATTATTTTACTCTTTCCGACTATTTTTAAACTTACCAAAATTCTAATAATTTTTCCTGAACTATTTTTATATCTGATATTTTAATCTACCTAAATTAAATTTAAAACTAAATAAATAAACTCTACTCTACCCTCTGCCTTATCCGAACATTTCTCCGGAAGATTTTCTTGTCCCGTCCGTACATTTATATACAGATACCCACGCTATATACTTACACACTCAGTCTGCCCATTATACCCATATACACACGCACATGACACATCACAATCACCAAGCAGCCCCCCTCTTTCATTTCACAGACACATATGCACGCATACAACTCCTCCCCTTTGCATCTCCCCGTCGCAGAACACTCCCTCTCTGCTCCCCTCCATTTTTTATCACCAAACAAGCTGCCGTCCCAGCCATCCCACCAACCAAACAAGCCCTCATCTCTCTACCTCTCCTCCTGTGCCTTTCGAGCACCACCATCTCAGCCCCGTCATAGCCCGTCGCCTAGCTTCCTCCATCCTAGCACCACAAAAGGCCGCAACAGTCAACCACCAGCAAGCCACTCCTTCCCCAGCCACTAACCGTCGCCACCAACAACACCACCTCAGCCGAGCAGTGCCGCACACAACCACTGTCCACCTCCTGCGTCACCCAGTAACCGCAGCTCCACCACAAAACCACTTCTCTTTTCCTCTTCTTCCTCCTCTCCCTCTGCATCTCCCTCTCGACCCAACGAGTCCACCAGCCCATCGCAACCCTACTCCCAGCTCCCTCACCGTACAGCATCCCGGCGCAGCCCAGCCACCCTCGACCAGTTGCCGCCCTGTCTTCCCCGCAACCCCATCCCGTTGCTAACACCCAACCATAACCCCCTGCATGCACCCAAGCCCTCCCCCGTCTCGTTCGATCAACTTACAGCACCCACAACTGCCTCGACCAACCAACCCGTAGCCCATCCGCCAGCCTCCAGCCGCTCTGCACCGCCGACCAACCACCACCTCTGCCCCTTTTTCTTTCCCTGCACCGCCGGCCAACCCCCCTGATGCCCTTCGTTTCTTTCAAGCGTGCATGGCTCATGCTACGCATGCAGCGTGAGTTGTGTGCATTTACAAAAAAAGAGTATATATATAATATTGGTACCCATTTTAAGTGTAAGGGTATTTTAGTAATTTTTGAAAAATAAATATTTTTATATTATAATTATTATTTTACTTGATAGATATTAATTCAATAATTTCGGTATTATTTTTAGGTACAAAAGGTTGATTAGCGGGATCCGATAAATTTAATAGGATACCGCTATTTTGCGTTTTTGCTGGAATTCAGGTAACCGTTATACCTTACTAAAATTATAAATATTGCGTGATAACACATTGGGGTTTTCGGTGGATGAAATATGTTAAGCACGATTTATTTCATATGATTATGTGTTAAATATTATTATCATGAAAACAAATAAAACGATCATGTTATCTGATGTAAATTATGTCGGGTATGAAAGTATGATTAAAATGATTCTATTGATGGAAAAATAATTTGTATGATAATTATGTATAAAATAATAAGTTGAGTATGCTTAGAAATAATTATAGAATGATTATTATGGATGTGTGCCATAGGAGCAATTTAGTCATTTTTGTGTATCATGATATTTGTCTTGAAAATCATGTCTAATATGTATTAGTTGTTGTTGAGTATGTGAGTATGTATTTTGGATGGATTAAAGGTGTGGAAAAGGATTTTATGTGCAAAATTATCTATAAGGGCAAAATGGTCATTTGACATATCTGATAAATTAAATTGTGTAATGAATAATTTAATTATGGTGTTTTAGCCTTTTCATGGCAAATGAATAAATAAAATGGAATTAGTTTTTAAATAGATGATAATCTGGGAATTTTTAGTCGGAGGGGTATTTTGGTCTTTTTGACCTAAAGTATCCAGATGTGAATAATTGATCCTAGGATGGCCTTAGTATATTTTAAATGTTGGCTTCGAACTTGATCCTGATTATCATTGTCCTGAATGATTGAAAATAAGTAAGAGCGGTTAAGTATGAGAATTGAATTTATCTATATTATATGCGATTTCGTAGTCACCTTAATAAAATACTAATATTTAAAGTGAAAGACCTCGAGATTGGGAATGGTGGCTCCTAGGGTTCGCTACCCTAAGGACGTGGTTTAGCCCACGGTTGATATGGATTTTTGCTGGTGTGCCTTAGTACCCCAGTTAGGCCCTACATCTTACTCTATTATGTTCTGCGGACTAATAGGGGGTATTAATACTTATGGATTAGGTGTCCTTGTCGGTAGGGTACTGTGTTACCTTCGTGTACCAGTGCGACCAGGGTACCTTTGCGTCCTTAGGTTGATAGTCGGTAGGATATTGTGTCGCCTTGTTGCGCCGGTATGACTGGAGTACCTTTGTTTCTTCAGGTTGATTGATCTCCCCTCGAGAAGTAAATAAAAATGGAAATAATATGATTTGATGGAAATAATGAATATCGGATTATTGGATTGTTCGGTAGCAGCCTTCGTGCCTACCTATGGTTCGGTAGTAGCCTTTGTGCCTACCTGTAGTTCGGTAGTCGCCTTCGTGCCTACCTGTAGTTCGGTAGTCGCCTTCGTGCCTACCTGTGGTTTTGGTAGTAGCCTTCGTGCCGACCTGTGGTTTCGGTAGTAGCCTTCGTGCTTACCTATGGTTTCGGTAGCAGCCTTCGTGCCTATCTATGGTTTCGGTAGCAGCCTTCGTGCCTACCTGAGGTTTTCTGTGTTTTCGGTAGTAGCCTTTGTACCTACCTGAGGTTTTTTGAGGTTTCAGTAGCAACCTTTGTGCCTACCTGTGGATTTGGTAGCGGCCTTCGTGCCTGCCTGTGTTGGTTTTATGTCTGTAAGTTTACCTGTGACATTATGGATTTATTATGCTGTACTTGTAAGTATGTCTGGGATGATATGAATCTTAGTAAATTATACCTGTGATGTACATGATTGTTTGGGAATTTATGCTGAGATGTGAATTATGCTGAAGTTAGGTTTCAATTATTACTTAGAGAGTATTTCTGGGATGTTTAATAATTAGTTTGGTTGTTTCAGATAAATGAAAATGAGTAGTACGTGACCTTGATAGAAATTGATCATCTGAGTGATTATTGTATCTCAATCATCGTATTTATATGTATATATCTTATACTATATTAACTGTATGCCTTGCATGTGTTCCATGCTGATTTATTGTATTAGTTTGGTATAAAGGGTTGCTCAGTACCGTAGTACTGAAGGGTTCATTTTGGTGGGTCCCTGCCTATTCAATGGGTAGTGGACATTGCAGGTTAGCCTCTAAGCTCAGTCAAATGCTGATAGTTCGGATTTGGGAGCGTAGGACTATCCAGTGTTTCTTTTGTTGTCTTATTTTGGTTGTATTTGGACCCTTGTGTCCTACTGTAATTTCTCTCTCGAGTTTCATAAACTGCTAATATCATTTTTAATTAGTAGTATTTATCTAACGTTCTCTCTATCCTGATTTATGTAATCATGATATTAATTTAAGCGGATTAATGAATTTAGCCTTAGCACTTGGTACGAGAATGGTAGAGGAAACTAGACTTGTACCAAGTGTGGCGGTAACACCCTTTGTTTTTATTGTTTTAGCTTCCGCACTTAACTTTGTAAACGAAATTTTTTGTAGTTGTAAATTTTGGGGTGTTACAAAACCAGTCAAAGCCCTAAGGAGGCGCAGGAGCGTGATCTAAGATCGGTGTCGTTTTAGGTAAGGGGTGCTAAGGCTATATGTGTAATATGTGATTTTATGTTATGCATGTCATGTGATATGAATTATAGTGTATTTCATGTGTATATTGTATAATTTTTATGAATGCAACATGATTATAGAGTTGAAGTATGTTGGTGTGAATAAATTGAGGCATGAGAATCATGTGTATAATTGTGTTATTCTTATGGTATGATGAGGCCTTAAGGCATACATGCTAGGGTTGTAAAATAATGATGGGGAGTGTAACGATGTGGTGTTAGGGTTTTACATGGAAGTATGGTTTACGTGGAGTTAGGGTTTGCATGGGAGCTAAGGTTTACATGGAGGAAGTGTGGTTAACGTGGTGTTAGGGTTTTGCATGGAGTTGTGGGATGCATGGTATTAGGGTTTGCATGGCGTTAGGCTTTGCATGGAGTTAATGTTGCAGGGTGTAGGGTTTTGTATGGAGTTGTGGGATGCATGGTAATAGGGTTTGCATGGCGTTGGGCATTGTATGGAGTTGATGTTGCATGGTGTATGGTTTTGTATGGAGTTGTGGGATGCATGGTATTAGGGTTTGCATAGCGTTGGGCTTTGCATGGAGTTAATGTTGCATGGTGGTATTAGGGCTTGCATGGTGGTATTAATGGTTGCATGGTGGCATTAATGGTTGTATAGTGGTATTAGGGTTTGCATGGCGGTATTAATGGTTGTATAGTGGTATTAGGGTTTACATGGTGGTATTAATGGTTGTGTAGTGGTATTAGGTTTGCATGGTGGAGTTAGGGTTTTGCATGGGAGTTAATGATTGCATGGGATTTAGTGTTTGCATAAAAATTTTAAAAGGTTGCATGGGATGTATAAAGTTTGCATGGGAATGAAATTTACGTATGGAAGGTTGATTTGGGATATGAGGAAGATAATGTAAGTGTTATTTGGGTATTTGAACATTTTGAATGAAAAATAGTACGTGGAGTTATATAAGGGTCCGTAGGAGATTGAATTAGGGTTTGTGTGGACAATTAGGGTTTGTTGTGGTTGCTTAGAATTTTTGTGTTATCATGTGTATTTGGTGATTAAAGTGTAATTATGATAGTGGAATTCTATGATTTATGATGTGTGAAGTATAAAGAGAATGATTCGTGCATGTGAAAGATTTTGAATAAGATACTTAAAACATTAATCATGTAAAGTGAAAGATTGTTGAGCTAGGCCCAGACCAATCCACCAGCGAATAATAGTGGTTAGGACACGATGTCCTATGTGTAACTGGTCCATCGGTAATAATAGTGGTCTGGCTTTGTACCTGTGCATTTTCGGTCCACCGGCTATAATAGTGGGGGATTCTGTGCTCAACAAAACCGAACATATTTGTGACAAGACATGAGAAAGACACTAAGTACTTACAGTGGAATACCATGCGAGAAGGGGCTAGACTGGTTCACCGGTGAATAATAGTGGCCAGGTACTACGGTATCCTGGAGATTGATCCACCGGCTACAATAGTGGTTAGGAGCTATATGCCCTGTGTGTTTTCTGGTCCACTGGCTATAATAGTGGGGTTCCCGTACTCGCGTGGATTTGATAAAAAGCATGGTATGAATCGACTTTTGATAAGTGATTAATTAAATAATTAATGCAGATTATATATGGGCCTTTCTACTTTTACTTGGTTGACCATATACATTCATGATTGTGTTCTCCTATTCTTCTGCATGATTTATGCGCTTATGTGTGGGCCTTAGTGCTTGGTTACCTTACTCAGTACGTAGCGTACTGATCACCCTTTTCATTGGTGCTGCTCATTCCTACGAGTAGAAGGCCTTTTCTAACTTTATACAGGTGGGCCGGACATCCGGTGGAGTTGAGCGTTAAGTATATATGTGGCCGGATTTACTCTTCTCATTATTTTATATTCCTTCTATTATTTCCTTTGTATCAGATTCATCCAATCTGATTTATTACCTTGCATTGAGTTCTTTAAATGAATCTTTCATCCGTTGTAAGCTATTTCTCTTTTGGATATGAATAATAATTCTTTATGCGTACTTTGATTTCTATGTTATTATTTCTTTAATTCAATTTATGAAATCTTGGTATAATTTTTGTGTTAATCTTTTTAGCCTTAGCACTTGGTACTGAAACGGTCGGAGATGACCGGTTTGGTACTAAGTATGGCGGTAACATCCCCAGAATTTACGGGTTTTAATTTAAATATTTCTAATGTAATTTCTTCCGCTTTAAAAAAAAAGTAGTGAAATTTGGGGTGTTACACTAATTCTTTGGATTGTGCTTCTTACTTATCTTGAAATGAATGGTTAGTGGAACACTAACTGGCTTGGCCTTATACGAGCTAAATCTTTCAAGAATCTTCTCGATGTAACGTTCTTGAGATAGGTACAATAAATTTTTGGATCAATCTCGGGTAATCTTCATTCCAAGGATTTGCTTTGCCCATCCTAAATCTTTCATGGCAAATGATTTACTTAAGGCATTCTAGACTTGCAACTTTCTTCTTATCTTGCCTAATGACCATCATGTTATCAATATATAGCAAAATTATAATGAAATCACCAATAGCGTACCTCTTCATGAAGACACAATAGTCAGCATGGGTCTTCTTGAAGTTTTATTGAGTCATGAAAGAGCCAACCTTCTTGTACCATTGTCTTGGTGCTTGCTTTAGACTATAGAGACTCTTTTTCAATTGACACACCATGTGTTATTTACCCACTTCTTCAAACCCCTTGAGTTGCTCAATGTATATCTTCTCCTATAGGTATCCATGCAAGAATGCCGCCTTAACATCTAGCTATTCAATCTCTAAGTTTAGGATGGTAGCTGGACCTAGAATTGCTCAGATTGATGATATCTTTACCACCTATGATAATATCTCATCAAAATCAATACCCTTCTTCTGGTTGCACCATTTGACCACTATCCTAGCCTTGTAACTCAATTTTGGGTTGTTCTCTCCAGCCTTGATCATGTAAACCAATTTGTTATTCAAGGATCACCTTCCTTTAGGTAATTTGACAAAATCATAAGTATGGTTTTCATGTAAATATTGCATCTCCTCTTGCATAGTTTTTTTTTCATTTTTCTTTGTGAGGATCAATCATGGCCTCGTCATAGCTTTAAGACTCTCTCTCATCCGTGAGTGTCACATACTAATTTGGAGGATATATGGTGGAAGATCCTCTCACTTTATATCTCAGCAACTAGAGTTATTCCACTTCCTTATTGGACTCAACATACTCATTTTCACTAGTCTTTGTCGGTAACTCCTGAATTTCTTTTGTCAAGGGCTCATCTTGATCAGGCATATTATCAACTTCTTCATCATTGTTCTCGCTTGTTTGTTCTACTGACTCATCATATGCAATGGGGGATGATTCATCTTCATGTTGAGAGATAAATTTAGGCTTTTCTGCCTCCCTAGTGTCTTCGATGGTCTGGTCTTCAAAGAACACACCATCTCAACTTCTTAAGATCCTTTTGGTCATAGGATCCCATAGGCGATATCCTAACTCATCTTAAGGTGAGCCAAGATAGATGCATTGCTTGGTATTTGAATCAAGCTTTGATCTTTTGTCTTTTGGACTTTGGATAAATGCACAATAGCCATACACCTTGAACCGATCATATGATACCTTTCTTCTTGTTTATAACTCCTTTGGGATATTTTTGTAACATCTCCAAAATTCACTATTAATTTTTTTTATTTTATTTAAAGAAAAATAGGCAATTTTGGAGATATTACTGCCACACTTAGTACCAAAATGGTTTTCTCCTACCGTTCCAGTACTAAATGCTAAGACCAAAAGATCAAAAGACATTTCCTCAAAATCAGAATTTATTTAAATCAAAGTAGTGCGATAAACACTTTACAAGAGGAAGAAATGAAAAAGAAGAGGAAAAAGGAATGGCTGTAGGGGGAGATCTCAAGCAGGCTAAGGTAGGTGGGTGTAGGGGGGATGTCAGGTGGTTGTGGGGTGTCTTTAGTAGTGGAAAAAGAGGGGAGATGGCGGCACAAGGTGGCGGTCCAGGTTGTGAGTTGAAAGGAGAAGAAAAGAAAAGGAAGGGAGAGAGTTGGAAGTAGGGGCAATCTTAGGTTGCTAGGGGTGGTGCAGGGAGGAAGTAGGGGAGTTAAGGGAGTCGGTGTAGTGGGTGGTTAGGCGGCAAAGATGGTGGTTAGGGGCAGTGAAGCAAAACAGGGGAAAAGAGGAAGGATAGGAGAAAAGAGGTATCGGTAGGGGAGAAAGAGGCTTGAGGAGGGAAGAAATGGGGTAGAGGAAAAGAAAAGAAGAGGGAACGAAGGGTAAGAAAAGGTGTAGGGTTAGGTGGTTATAGGGGGAGGGTCTTGTAGGTCTAGTGTAGGGTGGCAGGGAGCAGGAAGAAGAAAAGGGAAAGGGAAGACATACGAGGGAGCTGTGTGGAAGATGTGTATGGCTAAAAATGGAAGGAAAGGGATGGGAGGGAGAGAGAGAGAGAGAGAGAGAGAGAGGGTAGGTTGTGTAAGTTTAGAGGGGGAGAGTTACAGGTATGAGGGAGGGGGCATTTGGTTCAACGTGCAGGGAAGAAGGAAGAAGAAGATGAAGAGGAAAGGCAAGCCATGTAGGGGAGAAGAAAGGGGAAGGTCGACCCACACAAGGGAGAGGAGAAAAAGAAGAAGAAGGGGAGTTGGGCTAGTCCAATAGGGGAAGGAAGAAATAAGAAAAAGAAAGAAGGAAGGGGGAGGGAAGGGAGAAAAGCACGGGGGATTGGGCCAATGGGGAAAAGGAGAAGATAAGGTGCCCAAAGAGAGAAGGAAAGGAAAAATAAAAGGCCGATCAGCCTAAGGAAAGAAAGAAATGAAGGGAAAGGAAAAAGGATGTAAAAAGAAGAAAGGAAAAAAAAGAAAAAGAAAAAGGAAAAAGAGGAAAGGAAAAACAAAATAATTTTTAGAGTTAGGATTAGAAATTACGTAAATGGGAAAAATATTTATTAAATTAATTAATTGAAAATTTAAGAGGATAATTTTAGTAAAATTATGGTTTAGGAATTTACTTAAATAAAAGAGTATGATAAAATAATAAAATATTTATTTTAATTTATTAAATAATCATATCTATTTTTATACATCAAAGGTCCACAAAATAATTAAATTAATAATTTAAGATTAAATTATTTCAAATAAGGGTTAATCTCTAAATTCTAGGTTTTAAAATTTTAGGGTATTACACCACTTTGGTAAGTTGAAAAGAATTTTTCATGTCGGTTAACATGGAAAGAGGCACCTAAATCAACTATGCATGTACTATCGTCTTTAGTAAGGTTAAGATAATTGTCTTCCCCAAATAGAAATACATCATCAATGTTGTCCTTCTTTGCCACAATGGTTGTGTTGTTCTATTCTTTCTTCTTCTTTGGGTCAATTTGGTTAGTCTTGACATTCCCAGCCTTGTGATCTTTCTTGAGATTTTGGGATTTTGACCTCTTGTGACCTGACTTGCCACAATAGTAGTAAGTGATCCTTGGGCATGATTTGGACCACCCTCTTGACTTTTCATAAGCTCAAGTTCTACCTCTATCACGGGTTTCATTTCACCCCTAGTCTTTACGACACTAGTCTCAAATTGTGTATAGATTTCACGTTCCTTTCTTTTAGATTCTTCATTTATTAAAGTTGTCAGAGAAGATAGCCATTGTGAGTTTACCTTCTAGGGCCGAGTTGCTAAGAGTGACGACGAGAGTATCCCAACTCTTAGGTAGGGAGCTAAGGAGCAACAAGGCTTGTAACTCATCATCGATCTTCATCTTAATCTTCCTAAGGTGATTGAAAATCCCCTTGAAGGTATTTAGATGTTCGATCATATTTTGGCCAGCTTTATACTCCAACTTCACCAAACATCTCACCAAATGGGTCTTGTTTCTAGGCATATTCTTTTGAATCATGGACTCTAGTTTTGTTCATAAATCATTGGCATTGTTATAGGTTGACATATGTTCGAATAAACTTCAATCAATAAACTTGAGGATCATAGCCATCACCTTTCTATTTAAAAGTTTCCATTCGTCATCGATCGTACCCATCGGTTGTGTCTTAGTCGTGATTAGCATGTGTAAATATTTACAATATAAGTGGTCCTCCATCATTAGTTTCCAATAGGAATAATTTTTTGCTACAACTTTTGAACATGTCACTATCATGATTGATGATCAACTCCATCTTAAATCACATAAGAATATGATGGTAAAAAAATGCTATGATATCACTGTTGTGAAAAATATATTAATTTGTAGAATAACTTTTCCATATTTATGAAATTTAAAATGAGCTAAAATAAATTATGAAAAATAAAATAGATGAGGACACCAAAGTTTTTTACGTGAAAAAACCCTTTAGGGTAAAGGTAAAAACCACGGGACCTTTGGTCCAATAAAAAATTTACTATAATATAGCAGGATTATAAAAATGGCATCTCTAGTAAAAACTACATAATCTCTCTTAAATGACCTCACCCACAAATGATGGATTACGAGAAGTAATAATCTCCCTCACTTTTTATGTGGATCTCTTTCTCACACTTTAAAAGAGGCTATCTCTCACTTATATTGTGGATGTTCTTCGCAACTTATGAATCCTCTTACCTTATTTAAGTGAAGGTGTTTATATGTGAATATATGAACCACCCTTACATAACTTTAGCTTTCTCCAATGAAAATTTCAACTCTAATTAATATGCGAAATTCCTGGAGAAGTAATCGAATAGTTAAGTATGACTACTTCTTCCATGGAAATAACTCCATGGGCAATTAAATGATGTGTAACTTCTATTTACCAAGTCAAGAAGCCTAATGGTGCATTGAACACCAATAATTTCTATTGTTTCATTCTTTTCTGTTTTCTAATATATATTTTTTTCTTTTGTTGTTATGGCCTCACCAAATAGGAGGGATCCCCAACAAAATTAAAGGAGAAAAATAGTTAGGTCAAAGATCTAAATGGGCTTGATGTCATGGTAAGATGAAATTATTTTTGTAAATGGTGAAAATTTTATTTATTTTGTAATGTTTTCCTCCATGTGATACTTCTTTCTTCTTCATTTATGGAAATTATATGTTCAACTATTTTATATTGACTCTATCATATATCTAAAATTTAAATTAGAAAATAAAATTATAAATAAAAGAAAATTTTTTATTTTAAATTTTTATAAATAAAAAAGTGTATGCAAAATAATAATAATAATATCAAATATATATAATTGATTAATATAATAGTTAAATTCTAGTGCATTTAATTGTATTTACATTTATATAAGTAAGTGTATTAGAGTATTTATATATAAATAATATTATTTTAATAGAAACCATTCTTAATTGGAGAAAACTTCAAAAGCTAAATCTTTTATTGTAAAGTGAAAAACACGTGTTCCTTATTTGAAACAAATTCTAAACGCTATTACCTTAATTGACAATTTATTTCGGCCAATAGTGAGGCCTTTTCCCCATTTCTAGTGGTATCATTAATTAATTTAGTGTAATTTCTTTATTAATATATTTTTATTTTATAGGATATTTGAAATGCCCCAAAAATTTCTAATTTTATAAATTATATTTAAATGAGATTTTATTAGAAAGATTTAATTTAATAAATTATTTTTATTAAAATAAAAAGAAAATTAAGTAGGGAAAATCTAGAATAAATTTATAAGTGTTTTAATTAGGTGGAATTTTGGTATTTTAACTAGATGAGGATTTTATTTTAGAAATTAATTAAATAAATTAATTTATTTGAAATAAGAATGAGAAAATAGTTTTAAATTAATAATAATTTTATAAATAATTTAATTGGAGAAATATAGGGTGTTTTGCTAATTAAAATGGAAATTATGGAAACTCTTTTAAAAATCCTAATTTAGCCTAAAATAGGATTTAAATATTATTTCATTCAAATATTATTATTTTTAAATATTCCAAATATTTTAATTAATTTAAATACCCAACATAATTATTTTTCTCCTTTCCTTTTTGTTTTCCTTTTTCTTTTTCTTTCTTCCTTTTTCCTTTCCTTTTTCTTTCTTTTTCTTCTTTTTCTTTTTTCCTCTTCTTCTCACCGAACTGGGCCAGCTCGCTTCCCAGTTTCCCTTCTCCTTTTTCCCGCAGCCCAGCCCGCGCGACCGGTGCCCTTACCGTCCCACGCTGTGCCGCGTTTTACTTCATTTACCACTGAAACTCGACGTTTCATTAAACGCACCTCCCCCATCGCGCCGACCGGCCCGGTCTGCCCCCCTTTTTCTTTCTTTTCTTTCCTCGCGAACCGCCCGGCCTAGCCCTTTCTTCTTCCCCTTCGCGCCTGCCAGCCCCGACGCCGCCTCTACCTGCAACTCCTGCGCCGAAAATGGCGGCACCGGCTGCGAGAGCTCTGACCGGCCGAGTCACCTCTCTTTTTCTTCCTCTCGGCTCACACATTAGCTTAGAATAATCAATTATCCTTAACTCTCGCTCATTCTCTCTCTCTAGCTTCTCGAACCTTCGACTCGACCCAAATGATCGCCGGCCGATTTCTCACGCCGGCCACCCAAACCCTATAACCCAAACCCATCCTTCAAACCTCAAAAACCCTAATAACCCATCTAAACCCTTTAAATAGCCTGGTTGTGAGTGTGGTCGAGACTTCTTCCTTCCGAAACCCTAAGTCAGAATCGCCCACCACCGTGACTTCAGACGCCATTATCTCCTTCCCCAGCCAACTTCAACACCTCCTCTTGCTACCAATCTCTTCTCTGCAACTCCATCTATCTAACTAAACTATTTTCAAACTTCGATTCTTCTTGCACGGGCGTCCATAACCGTGCAAAGTTTGCTTCTCATCTCGCCCAAAATCTTGACCTCGAGACCTTAAACCACCGCCCGCCGCCACATACGCCGCTTCTGCCACCCTATAAACCACTCAAAATCTTCTACTAAGTATCCTCCACCGAACCATAAGCTTAGTTTATTTTTCTCCTTACCCCTTCCCTCTTTTTCTTCATTTTTACCTCTCTTAGATCACTTTTCCGGCCACCTCCGGGAACCACCGCCGGTGCCACCAATACCCTCCAACTCAAGGTGAAACCCTAGAACTTTTAAATACTTACTTTCGATTTATTGATAATTATTATGCTTTTATTCTAATTTTTAATGCTAATTCGAGTTTAATTATTATTATTATAATTATTATTTTTGTTGTTACCAACTGTATTTTAATTTATAAATTTGGTTGACAGGTCTGGGAGTATTATTGAGTAAGATAAATTATTATTCTCGAATTTTGCCTATTTAATGTAATTATTACATGTTTAATAATATTATTAATAATATAATTAATATTATTATTGTTAGTATAATTAGTTATTTGATACTGCAACTATTTCAGGAGAATTAGAAACCTAAAATTTTAATTAAGTCTCGTAGTTTTGCCTTTTATTATTATTTTTAGCATTGTTAACATTATTATTAATTATATTATTATTATTAACCATATTAACTTTATATAATAAGTATATGTATAATATTAATATCTTTTTACATTTCAAATAGTATTATCATTAAATGGGGAGGTTTCGAAATCCACTTTGTAAATTTAAGGCTTAGATTATTATTATTATTAAGTTTTCTATTAATATTACTACTATTAGTAATAATTTGTTATTATTAAAATTATTATTATAATAAATATTATTATTATTATTACCTTTACTAAATTTATTTCGGTAAAGGGTAGAAACCCTTATATCACCTTTTTACTTTAAATTATAATAGTATGTATTAATGTTTTAGTGGTTTTGGGCATAATGAATTAAGAATCAAGACTTAAGATAAATTAGAAACTAATAGTAGTATAGGAAGGAAGCTAATCCTAGTATTTCTTCCCCATAATAGGTAAAATCAGTCAAAACCCTAAGGAGGCGTAGGAGCGTGCTCCAAGACCGCTGACGTTTTAGGTAAGGAGTGCTAAGGCCTTTTATGTGCTTATGTGTATTATGTGTTTCGCATGTTATGTATCTATTGTTTATTATAATTAATTATTTTATATGTGGTATGATTTGGAGTTGAAGTATGTTGTGCATGGTATGTGTATTCATTATGTAGGATGATATGTGTTGTGTATGTGAAAAAGTTGATGTGGTTTGTGTGAGAGGAAGGATGAAAAAGGAGGATGGGGAAAGAATTTGATTAAGGGAAGTGAGTTAACCTAATTTTATGGTTTTATAAAGAATAATCTAATGTATGATTTTATGTGTGGAAGAGCAGAATTTATGGTTTGTTTGGGAGAATCTAATTTAGGATGTTATTTGGGAGACGGTAATTTATGATGTTATATGGGAGATTCGAATTTATGATTTGTTTGGGAGAATTTAAATTAGGATGTTAATTGGGGGAAGGTAATTTATGAGGTTATATGGAATAATCAAATTTATGGTTGTTTGGGAGAATCTAATTTTTTTTTTTATGTTATTTGGGAAAATGTAATTTATGATATTATATGGAGGAATCTAATTTATGATTTTCTTGGGGGAATCCAAATTATGGTTTTTCTTGGGAGGTTCTAATTTATGATTTTATGTGGAAGAATCTAACTTATGGTTTTGTATAGAAGAATCTAATTTGTGGTTATGAAAGGGGAGAATCTAATCAATTGTAGTACGAGGAAAAATCTTTGGGTTTTATATGATTTGAATCTTTGGGTTGGTATGGTTTGAATTTAGGATTTGGTAAGGATGATTCTTTGGTTTTTTGAGGATTGAATGTAAGGTTGGTATGGATGAATCTTTATGGTTTGAATTTAGGGTTTGGCATGGAAGAATCTTTATGGTTTGAATTTAGGGTTGGTATGGACAAATCTTTGGGTCTTATATGGTTTGAATTTAGGGTTTTGTATAACGGAATCTAGGGTTTACCTGGTGGTATTAATGGATGTATGTTGGTATTAGGGTTTGTATGATGATATTAAGGTTTGTATGGTGGTAATTATAGTTGTATGGTGGTATTAGGATTTACATGGTGATATTCATGGTTGTATGGTGGTATTAATGGATGTATGTTGGTATTAGGGTTTGTATGATGATATTAAGGTTTGTATGGTGGTAATTATAGTTGTATGGTGGTATTAGGATTTACGTGGTGATATTGATGGTTGTGTGGTGATATTAGGGTTTGCATGGTTGAATTTAGGGTTTCACGTGGAATTTTAGGGTTTGCATGAAAACGGTTCAAAGGTTTGCATAGGGGGATTAATGTCTGCATGGAAGTGAAATTACGTGTGAAAAGTTAATTTGGGATGTAAGGAAAGTAATGTAAGTGTTGTTTGGGTGTTTGAACGCTTGGGATGAAAAATAGCACGTGGAGCAAATTAAGGGTACGGAGGAGACTGAATTATGGTTTGTTGTGGTTAATTAAGGTCTATGGTGGTTGATTAGGGTTTTTGTGTTATCATATGTATGTGGTGATAAAGTGTAATTATGATGGTGGAATTTTATGATTTGTTATGTGTGATGATTTATGCATGTCTAGGGTGAAAGCCTTTGAATAAAATATTTAAGACACTAATTACTTAAAGTGGAAGATATTGAGACGGGACCAGCCGATCCACCGGTCAGTAATAGGGGTTAGGGTTTTACCCTATGTGCGACCGATCCACCGGTTAAAATAGTGGTTAGGGTTTTACCCTATTGTGACCGATCCACCGGTAATAATAGTGGTTAGGGTTTTACCCTATGTGCGACCGATCCACCGGTTAAAATAGTGGTTAGGGTTTTACCCTATTGTGACCGATCCACCGGTAATAATAGTGGTTAGGACATGATGTCCTATTGTGACCGGCCCACCGGTTATAATAGTGGGGGATCCCGATCTCAATAAAAATAAACCAGAGTTTTGCTAAGGTAAATAAAAGACACTAATTACTTACAGTGGAACACCATGCGAGGAGGAACCAAACCGATCCACCGGTTAGGAATAGTGGTTAGGGTTTCTACCCTATATGTGACCGATCCACCGGTAATAATAGTGGTTAGGGCATGATGCTCTATTGTGACCGATTCACCGGTAATAATAGTGGTTAGGGCTTGATGCTCTATTGTGACCGGCCCACCGGTTATAATAGTGGGGTGTTCCTATGCTCGCATGGATTGAAAAAGGCATGGTGTGAATTAAACTCTGATAAGAGCTCAATTAAATGATTAATCTGGACTACAATTGTGCCTTTATACTTTTACCTGGTTGATCATATGCATTTATGACTGTGTTCTTCTATTTTTCCGCATGGATTATGTATTTATATGTTGGCCTTAGTGATCAAGTCACCTTACTCAGTACTGGACCCGTACTGATACTACCTTGGTTGATGGGTCCTGTGATGATCCACCGATGGTGGGGAGCAGACCTCTTGTGCAGGTTTAAGATCAGAGAATGTTTTGGGGTGGCAGGCCTGACTTGAGTGAGTAGGCAATCCGGAATTTGACCCATCGGGTTTTATCTTGTTTAAGTGTATTTCTATTTGGAAGTTACAAGTATTCATAAACGTGTATGCGTACTCTGATTTTGTTGTATGTTCTTTCGAATTCTTTTATAAATTATTAATTTGAATTTAACGTAAATCTTTTCTTTAGCCTTAGCACTTGGTATTGGATTGGTCGGAGAGAACCGGTCTAATACTAAGTGTGGCGGTAACATTCCCAGAATTCACAGGTTTTAAGTATTTCATGTTAATTGCTTCCGCTTTTCAAAAAAAAAAAAGTAGTGAATTTTGGGGTGTTACAATATTTCATTTCAGGAAATAACTATTTACTGACCTATGTGATGTACATGGCAACACACTATTTTTAAAATATGTTTGTAGAATAAATTATAGTATCAAATAGTTTGTAGTTATTTATCATATTTCTTAGTAATATGGTGAGTGTTGAGAATTAGACATATTATTATCAAAGAAAAGGTATAAGTATTTTAGATTTTTTTTTTCATTTTAATATATTTATCATTAGGTTGTTGAGAATTTATATATCTTATTAGTTTTTGTGGTTTATTGATATCATAAACGTTTTACTCTTGTATATGTGAATTGCATCTTCTATATTGAAATTAACAATTGGACAACAATTATGCAATTTACCTTGTAAGTTATTATTTTCATACAAAATTTTTATGGTGTGCTACAGACATAATGTTATGTACTTTACCTTGTATGTTATTTAAGCTTTGAATAATGTATAATTCCTAAAATTCAGCATTTGGAGCACGAGAGTCTTGCATGTTGTGTATCTTATGTGTAATTTAAGCTTTAGTAATTCAAATTTTTTGAAAAGAGTTTATACATTGCCAAATACTTGGAAAAGATTAATATGAAATTAGTTTCTCATATGGTCCTCAACCATATTCGTACAAAAATGGGAAGTATGTAATATTAATATGAAACACACTTTAACATTTTGGACTTGAACTTATAGGCTGGAAAGAGTACAACGAAAGATTAACTGGGAACCAACTTTTAGCATATGAGACTCAACATATTCATATAAATATATGAAGTATCTAGAATTTGGTGTAAAAGACATGTTGTTATACAATAATTATATATTCTCCCCTTTTATATTTTCCACCATATTGTTGGACCTTCTTGTACCAAGCTGGCGATTGATGTACATATATACACGAATTAAATATTACTTGCCACATTGCTCCTCTCTAATATTGAACTAGATTCTTTGCATGCATTAGATTCATACTAAGTTTCATAAAAGGGGATAAGCCACACCTTTCTTGACAATTAATTTTGGATGAGTGGATAGTCGGTTAAAAAAAACGTAAATTAGTGTCATCATGATTGATAAGTGAAGACAGGTTGGTTTGATGTAGTTGTATTTTTAATGAAGACCGATCGTTGCATGGTAGACATGTTGGTATAGCACACCTATTTATGGGGAATAAGTTGTTAATGCATTAAGGCAAAGCCTAACTAAGTTACAAAAGATTTTATTATTTTGATTGTATTTATTATATCGATACCTAATTTAAGCATTCGCTAGTTGCATTTGCTAAATATGATATAGTCATTGTATTCATTAACGGGAGTGTCATTCAATAAAGAGAAAGTCAACTGCAAAAGTAGAACTTCCAATCCATTTTCAAAGCAAAATATAAAAAAAAAAACCTTGATTAACCTAGCTATCCCTTTAAAGTTAAAGATGGTCTCTGATAAATTGATAATTGTAACAATTGGTAATAAAAAATTATTTTGACAAATAATTTTTTGATTGTAAAGTGTGAAACACACAACCTTGGAAGCTAACGAGACATTGTAACATTTGTCAACATTCTTTTATTTTTTTTTTTGACAAAATTCTCTTCTTATATGATAACTATTTGTATTGCATAATTGTGAAGTGCAACACTTGTTAGAATACCAAAAGTTATAGGAGATTTAATATTTCACGTTAAATGATTATAAAAAGGGGGAATGTGATGCTTTAGGTGGATGTTTGGTTCTTGCTATAATATATTGTACCAGATAATATCTATGAATGAAAATTTTAAAAAGGAATTTAATAATTGTTATTACTTGTTTTATGGGAATAAGAATGAGAATTGAAACCTTCTAATCCTCAATATATATTATTTTGTGGGAGAGTCAATATTGGTAATATACATAGAGAATTATCTATTTATTTTTAACTTACATACCTTATTTTCAATCTTAGCTTCTCACTAAATATAAGATGTTTTTATTTTTAACTCAATCCTTATCAATTATCTCAGCATGCTTAGGATTGTTGACTAGTTGAATCAAGGCAAACCTTTCTTGACTCAAACTCAACACATTTAATTTTTGAAACGAGTTAAATGAGTCTAGCTTGAACATGGATTGAAAAGGTATGTGAACTATCTGGCTCTGTTCCACTTGGCTCATTTAATGTAAATGAGCTAAATAAACTAGTTTAATACAATTTGATTTGTCGCTCGACTTATTTATTAAATCAATTCTATATAAACCTTCAAAATTTCCATTCAAGCATTTCAAATTCTATATACAAGTTTATAAATAAATATGTTTATGACTTATAAATAGACCTAGGAACAAGTCTATAAATAATCTAACGAGTAAACTGATCCTAAAAACATAAGTCGAGCCAAGTTCAAATTAGTATGTGAGCAAAGGAGCCGCGTCTATTATGATTCAAGTTCGACCAATTTATTAAATAAACTTAAAAATAAAATTAAAATTTAATTAGTTTGAGTCGAGTGGACTGATAAGTTAACTTAATTTGCCAACAACCTAAGTATAGTACTAAGACAAAAAATAACTTAATAAAATTTTAATTATTTATCCCTATATATAATCTAACCCTGTAATCCCTGTACTTTCATTTCATATTGTCATATCCCCATCGGTTTGCAATAGTTTAAAAATTACCTCTCGAAGCAAGATAATTTCCGGATTGTATTTCACTTTCACCATGTGGATTTAAATTGTTGGTGCGTTTCAATATTCAATCTCGTCTGATTGTTTTCTTTTATAAACTTATACTAAAAGCATGTGGGCCATCATTTAGCAGAAATCCACAACTATATGTTATTGGATCTGTCGTACAAGTACTAAAAGATAAAATTGTTAAAGCGTTTGGCCTACTTTCAAAAAGACGCCTATGGTTCACGCGTCGCTTGAAAACATTTAGTAAAATATGCCGTTTACTTTCAACAAATAAAATAATTAAATTAATTCATATTAAATGTGTAAAATTTTTTATCAATAGAAAATAAATAATAGAAGTAACCATAGATTTTTATTTATCTAACATTATTATAATTTAAATAATTCTCCATTTGAATAGCAACAATATTAAACTTAATAATCTTTATTTTTAGTAACGTATAATTTTCTAAATAATTACAATCCATTCCATAGGAAAAAATTAAATAAAATTTTCTTATAATTTTTTTAACTATTAAATAATAGGATAAACTCCATTTGAACACCATGACATTTACTATAATTTCACTAAGCTACCATGTATTTTTATTTATTTAATGTTAAAAAATTATCATTTGTGTCATATAAAATAATAAAAAAAACATTAATAAGATTGCATTAAAATGAAACAAAAAGTATAACACATGCTACCTAAATGAGATTGTTTAAAACTCATGGTATATAATTAAAATTAGGTTAATTGTAATGGTACTCAAGTAAAATTTATCTAAAATAATATTTTGCAAAAATTGCTTGTTATGAAGTTATTTATCATTCATTTTGAGAAAATAAAACCATTTTATTTAGTACATTTTCTCAAAATGATAGCAATTGTAGTACTAGGAGCAACAATAACAGTAGTAGTAGGAGTAGTGATGGTGGCGGCGGCGACGGTAACAATAAGATAATTTAACAAAATAAAATGGTTATTTTTATGAATTACTATTTTAGAACTAATTTATATTTATAGGAAGTTACAATAAAATATTGTGTTTAGCATATTATCATTTTTAATTGATTTAATGGATCTCATTATGATTAAATAAATTATAGAATAATTTGATAATTATATATATAAACCATAGAACAAATTTTCTGTCCAAAACTTACGTATGGACAAATATATTATACAAAAGTTTTTAGGAATTCATCATTAGTAAGTAGAACATTAAATGAGTATAGGAATGTGTAATCAAAGTTTATTCATATGAAATTAAATATTAATTTTATGTAGTCAAAATTTCAACCTTTTTTTTTGCAAATATATTATTAATTAGGATAAATAAATATTATAAAATATTATTAATCATCTCCATTTTGTATTTTGTGCAATTTTCATCGTTATGCATGCTAGCTTATGAAGTATAATGTAATAAAACTAATATTTTCTTCTACATCAATATAAAACATTACATAATTATCTTTATTTGAATACGTATAATATTCAAATTATTTTTTGTAAATTCATAGGTGTTTCTTAGATTCTATTTAGTTATGTAATAGTTGGATTGGATTATGTAGATTTATATTATTAAAACAAGGGTCATATTTTCTTAGTCTTAATAATGTGACTATTCTAAGAAATATCATATTTTTATAATAATATTTTTAATACTTATGATGTAATATATTGTATAATAATTTCATTGATAATTTTATTTTATCACACTATATATATTTCTTAATTAAATATTTAAAATATTATTTTTTTATATTTTAAAATATTCATGTATTGCATGGGTGTCTACACTAATATTATAAAAATACAAAATTTTGAATACAATAGGGATATGTTAAACTAAAAAAAGGTCACCGATAAAATTTACCATTCCATACGTTTAAGGGAATAAACATATTTTCACCTTAGAAAAAGGCCTTTCGAGGTCCAAACAGGCACTGCGATTCTTGTAAATTATTTTCCACCACTTCATATATTTAAGTGTCAATTTATTTGTGATACTTGACTTAAAAGAGGTTATAGCACCTCAAATCAAATGGGAGACGGAAAAAGTGTTAAATGTCAACAAATAATAACAAGTAGAGATTTAGAGCACGGAAGTGGTCGTGCCGGAGTGGTTATCGGGCATGACTAGAAATCATGTGGGCTTTGCCCGCGCAGGTTCGAATCCTGCCGACCACGAATTTTACCTTTTCTTCTCAAAGTCAATAACGATAATAATCATTAATATATGCCAGGAAGAGTAATTACTCAACCGAGAGTTTCACATTTATATAGATATTGCTGAAGAATACATTTTTTTTTCTTCCTCCCCATAGGACAATCTCGATCCGCATAAATTCTGATTTATATCAAATCATCTGCTATTCAGCGTGGAAAGCATTGTATCCTGATTATGTATTCTCACGTATTACTATATGGATATATTGTATCTTACATTAATATTTACTAATCGTAGTAGGTAGTATCAAGTAGAGCCTTTTACGATCCAAATATTTGATTGTCGGATATTTAAAATTTTAAATCGAATATTAAATATAATTGATATTATCTGAATAAAATTTTAAATATAAAAAATATCAAATTATAAATATATTTAATATTATCCGATTTACTGAACAATATCTTATTCGCTCAACAAATATTTAACTTGTTCAATAAATATTCACTGTTTAAATTAAAATAAAAAAGGTGTGTGGAGTCTAACAATTTACAGATTTTTTTATAAATATCTAAAAATAAATTATATTAAAAATATAATTTCAACTAAATTTATTTATATACAATTATATATAAAATAACGAATTATAAAAATATATAAATATTTTTTTTTGATCAAATATTATTTATACTTATCGATTCAAATATTTAGTTTATTTGACTCTATATTGATCGGATTAGATATTTAATTTAAAAAAAATGAAATTAATTATTAAATTTTTTAAAAATTAAATTACTTAATATATTTATTTAATAATTAAATATCGAATGATCTAAAAAGTCTCAAGTGACGTCTTGGCTTTCTCAGCCTTCGACTAATGCAGCATTAGTAATGCTGCTGCTGATGCTACCAGATGTACACTTGACTCTTCACCCAATGTCGATGGCGAACCATCCGCAGGGAAGCACATAAAATGGCTATTAGGACACGTACTACTTCCCGGAAACTTTTTAGAGATCCAAAACACAACTTAAATGTTAGTGCTTGGCTGAGAACGGTTTAGTCTAATTTTTATTTATTAAATTTGTATATGTCAATGAGTTACTGATATGTAGAGACGGCCAATCTGTGACGTCCTGCGTCTCCGAATGTTTTAATACGTTAATGTATCTCAGTCTAATTACAAATAAGAGACTATATCAGTATTGAAAATATGTGTATTAACTAAATATATATGCAAACCAACAATATATTCATTTTTTGCCTTTTTTTTTCCCTCCTCGTTTATTAATTTAAAAGAAATTGACGTTTCTGTATTTTATTCTGTTCCCGTACGTCACTAACCATCCATCGTTTGTTAGCTGTCTGTGTGGCAAAACTTTTCACACAGCTAGTGACCGCTGACCACTTCAAATGATTTAATAGATCCTTCAAGCCTCCGCCTCCGAAGAAACAACCATCGAGGCAAGGTAGTCGGTCTTCCTCCTCTTCTTCACGCTCAACACCGACTGCGCATGCTACTAATACCAATTATGTCTATACCTATGATTGGTTGCTGGATAGTGATGTCTCTAACCACATAACTCATTCATTGGCTAACCTGCGATATCCTGTTAAGCGCGTAAGTCTTGATCAAGTAAGAGCTACAAGTGGTTCAAGCTTACCTATTTCCCATTCTCTCTCATAATCTCCAATATGTTTCACAACTTTATCATGACAACAGTGCCCTTTTTGAATTCTCTAACAATTCTTGTCATGTGGAGTTAATTAAGCCCAATCTGTGGTTTTGTCATAAAAGAAGATTTGTTTGGACTTGTAAGGTTTGGCCCATTACCTTGAGTGAGGCCTAACGTGTACACCTCTTGTCATGAATATGTGATCTTATCCACCGTTGTTCTAAGCCCAATCCTCTCGTCTTAGGGTAGGATATACATAAACCGTAAATCACGGGAACTTCTCATTTTTTATTGACAATGGCTCATACTCTTTTCAACCTCATTCCCTCTATGGCTCTAGTTGGGGAAAGAACCTCCTTACAATTATGGCGTAATTGCTTAGGGCATCCAATGCTTAGCATTGTTAATATGGTTGTGTCCTACCATCAACTTCCTATTTTTAATTTCAGTTTCCCTTTTGTTAAGCGTTTTTAGAAAATAAAAGTCGTAAATTACTCTTCTCTTTGAGCAGTACAGTAACATCCCCATTTTTATAACTTTATTTTTTTATATTTTGGATGAAGTAATTTTATAAAATAATGAGTATTATTGCTACACTTATCATAAGTCTAGTATCTACTATCTTTCATATGCTAACCACTAAAGGCTAAAAAATTCAACGAAATCAATACAAAAACAAAAAGAGAGACTTAATATAAATAACAAGAGTTACTTATAGTACAAATTTTGTTACAACAAACACTAAACAAAATACAAATTAGGAACATAACAATCCACATGAATAATCAACAAGCAAAAGAACACTTAGTAATGGAAAATCAGTTAGTTATAACTCTCAGTTCCGAATGCCCACTCCTTAAAAGAAATCTCCTCCCAATGATTTTCTCCACATGATTTTTCAACTCAAGTTGTCTTCCACTTTAAATAATTATTAATAAGGGACACAAGGTCTGCCCAACAATTAGCCACCAATTAATCCACATCAAACCAACTGGACCATAGAGGTCACACCAATTCAGTGCTATAGAAGGATTAGGGTTAGGCATTAAAACATAGGCAAAATACTTAATGAATTCCATTAAAATCAAACCGATTCAACCTTTATATTCATATATTCAAAAAGTCAACATAATGTCAAATGTCAAGAGAGAGGTTAAAGGTTGACACTAAAGTTAACTAAAGATTAACTAAGGCCATATTAATTTAATTATTCTATACTAGGCACATGTAACAACTCTAAAATTTACTACAATTTTTTTTTGTAAAAGCATTAATAATAAAGTATTAGGTGTTATGTTGCACCTAACATAGAAAATTTACTTCATATACTCAATCTATACTAGGTGTAAAGGTAAAAGTAACTCATACCTAGAAATTAGGTGTGAGAAGTACTTGATCCTGCAACAATATAAAATTACAAAATAGAGAGGAGAGAAAAGATATGATCAAAACAAATACTAAAATTTTAGAGAGGGTTATATATATCTAGATAACCATACACTATACCAACTTGATGAAGCATTCACCGAAGGCTAACACACTAAAAGTATTAATCAACAATAATATACAAAACAAGGACGTATATGCTTATGGGAATGAGTAGTACCTATAAAAAGAATGATTAGTATATTGTGTACTGAGTAAAGTAACAATACACATCAATATAAAATGGACACAAAATAAATATATTAGGTATGCTCAAGAGATGGTTTAAGAGAGGGACCACATGAGTTACATATTTGGTATGCTTATAATTCATTTACTTAATTATGTCAAGTTTAGAAATCTTACTATTCTTGTTCGGTGGAACAAACAATTACAACTCTCAAGACATAACACTTCTGACTACTATTCTTGTTTGATGGAATACACAGGTATAACTCCTAAGGCATAACGTTCATAGCCACAATTCTTATCTGGTAGAATAGATAGGTAAATCTCCTAGTACAAAATGCTAATGACCACTATTCTCATTCAATGGAACAAACATGTATAACTCCTAAGGTAGAACATTCTTGGGTACTACTCTTGCCCGGTGGAATGGACATATATAACTCGATTCCGACTCACGTGGTCTTTTACTTTAAAAATTAATATCTTATTATTTTATTGGTTATATCAATATTGTTATGAAAAATTAACCTAATTATGAAATGCACAAAAACACGGCCATAAGTGATTTGGGTCATTTCGCAAGAGAAAGGGCCACAACGCCCCTATGAAACCCTAATTTCACTTGACAAATGTAAATTCTTTCATAAGAATCACCTAAAAAACAAATTTAATACACCATCCTAAAATATAATTATTAACACAATATCTAAAAATTAATGTTTAACTCTAACATCTTACACATGCAACGACGATCATGCCCCTAAGGTTGCTATTCCCAAATTAGGTTGTTTTCACATTTTACCAGACCTATGCTACCTATAATCAACCCAATAGTTTCACATAACATAATTAACATATTTTAATCCAATATCAATATTGAAAGTCCAAAATTTCATATTTAACCCAAATTAATCAAAATATCCCTATCTTGCATAAACACCTCAAATCATTTTCTTACGTAACTTGTGTCATAATCAACCAATGCTTTGACATATTATATATGGATTAAATTATAAATCCCCCATCAATTGCCATGCTATATTTATTTCTCACAAATATCATGAAAATACCTTAGATATCATTAGGATCAAAAACTACCCAAACATGTCACCAAAACCCTACGAGTCTCAATATTATCAACTTCTCATCCTCAACATATTCCATCACGATAATGTTTATTATAATTACATTCCATAACTCAATTAAGATAAAAGACCACACCAACATGTTAGGGTTACAAAACAAGGCTCAACCAAACAACACTATATAAGCTCGTACTTTCGCATAATGACCATGCTTTCATAATCTAATACAACAAGAACATGATATATCATTAACAACATGATTTCACAATTAGACTATACCAATATGATTTTAATAAAAAGAATCATATTAACATAGTATTGCATGTAGTAAACATATATCATCAAAGCCTCTTAGCTAATGACATGTATCTTTACTCTAATATACATCGGTCTTTTAACAATATTTACTCTTGATTACCTCCTCCTATACCTTGATCACCTAGCAAGATAGAATAAAAAAGGGTTAGGAAAACTAATAGAGATATACATTGGTTAATTAAGTGAGAATAGGAAGGATAGATAGGAAAACTCAAGGTGCATTGTGGTTGGTGGAAGCTATATGAGATCTTGACGTAGCAAAGGGGAATTGTGTGAGATCTTGATGTAGCTAAATGGGAGTTGTGCGAGACCTTGATACAAATAAAAGGAAATTTACGTGAGGTTGTGGTAGAAGTTGGGGGCGGTTTTCATGAATGGATGATGCAGCCATGGGGTATTTATGTAAGTTATAGATGTTGGTAGCGATGGTTTGGCATGAGATGCTCATGTTGTGGTTGTAATACCCCAAATTTTTTAGCTAAACCTAATCCCAACTACTTAATATTGAAACCTAATTCTAACCTTAGAAATTTATTTTTCTATCTTACACTAATTCCCTAAGTCTAAATGTTAGCATTATCCTAATTTTTATATTGGGTTATTAATATTTTCTAACCTAAATCTAATCCCTAATAATTATCTAACTTAAACCTAAATCTAAACCCCCGCCTTTTTCCTTTCCTTTTCCTTTTTCCCCCCCTCTCCATATCTTATTTAATTATTATTTTCTTCCTCTCCATGCTGAGCACCTTACCCTCCCTCTGCCAAACATACTCCTACCTCATTAATTCCCAACTCCTACAGTTGTGGGTTGGGGTTTGAAAAATTTTCCCCGATCACATCCCCTTCCTCTTCCTCTCTACGTGTGTGTAAATATATATATATATATATATATATATATATATATATATCTATATATTGATACACACACACACACACAAAATTATACCTCATTTAGTGCACTCAAAAATACCTCTTTAGTCTGTTAAAAATATCACCCCAAACACACTCCTTATCTCCCCTCCTCGCCATCACCAAAATTGCCCAAAAACACCCCCAAAAACTCACCTTCAGCAACTATTGTCGCACCTCATCCACCACCACCAGAAAAACCTTCTATTACCTCACCCTTAGCCACAGTAAAACTCACCAAAACACCCCTAGCTGCAACAAAACCACCCGTTCCTACCCCATAAGTTGTAGCAAAATCTACCGAAGAGCAACCCTAAACCCATTAGCAAAACTCATAAAAAATCACCCCTACCCTTTGGAAAAAATTTCTGAAGCCTATACCCCCTTCTAGCAGCCCTCACTGTTTCCTTCCCTTCCCTTTCATCCCTTCTTGCCGTTGCCTATTCCCTAGCAAAGGCAGTTTGTGTCGTTGCTATCCTTCTTGGCCGACGACCTGTACTTCAAACCCGGTTTAGTTTTTGACATTTTTGTTTTCAATTAACTTAAACCTTCATTAATTATATTTTTATTTCTAATTATATTTGTTAATTATTATTAGGTGATATTCTAAAAGTTTTGGAAGAAGCGGATTAGGATAAGCGTGCTTATAGATAGGAGCCTTATTAGTAAGGATACTAGTCGATGCTTTGGGTTTGGTGTTAAATGTTTGTATGATTATATGTGTTATCATGTTATTGTTATTATATTATTAAAATACGTGTTGATTATGATATGATATATTAATATTAATTATATGATAGAAAGGAAGTGAGAATATTGAAGGATGTCCTGATACGATGATATTACGCTAAGTTGTATTTTTGTGGATGAGTATAAATTGTGGAAGGGTAAAATAGGCATAATAAATTATGATAAGTGGGAAAAAATTATATGTAAGATTTGTTTTGATAAAAGGAGGATTTGGAAAAAGGATATTGAGGATTTGGGATTTTCATAAAATAAGGGTTATCGACTATTTTTAAGGGCATTTTTGTCAATATGGGTTCATATGGAAATTTTGGTATTTTAATGTCTTATATGGATTAAAATATTCTAGTAATATCACATGAAGTATTTGGGAGTGATTATAAAGGTCATAAGTTCTTCAGATGAGAAAATAATCAAATTTGGGAATAATAGCCTTAAAACAGTAATATTATTATCATATGTATAAAATATTAGATTTAGGACACAAATTTAGGATATGTTGTTAATATGATTATTTTCAGGATGTATATTTAATTTGGTAATTATATGAGTCTTATGAGAGATATTATGAATGACTTGTGAAATTAGGGTTTTGGGAGCCTTATAAATAGTAACTTCTAAGATAGAGCTATAATTGCATGTGTAAAATGTTAGAGTTAGGAAATGAATTTTGGATATATTTTTAATATGGGTATTTTGAGATTTTTTATTTAATTTGGTAATTATATGAGTCTTATGGAAGAAGTTATGGCTAACCTATAAAACAAGGGTTTTGGGAGCCTTATGAATAGTAACTGTTGAGACAAGTCTATTATCGCATGTGTAAGACTTGAGAGTTAGAACTCAAAATTTAGGTATGTTAATGATAATATTATTTGAGGAAAATATACTCAGTTTGGTGAATAAATGATCAATATGGGGGAAGTTATGCTTAAATTGTGAATTTAGGATTTTTGGGAAAAATAAGCATGTTAATCTTTGAGAACGGTCTTGTTATCTGCATGTTGATGTCTTTGCTTGCCTTAATAATGTATCTTACTAATAAACTAATCATGAATAATACAATAGGCATTTAAAGTAAAAGATCATGAGTCGGGACCGGTTGTATGTGTTTTGCCCCTGGATTATATATTATTAACCGTTCCACTAGTAATAATAGTGGCTAGGAGTGTTTTTTCTAGGGTGGAATAACCATTCCACCGGTTGAGAATAGTGGAATACCTAAAATTAATTTAAAATAAATTCCAAGAATGATTATAATCATTGATAAGACATTAATCACGTAAAGTGAAATACTACGTGAGTCATGACCGGTTGTATATGTCTGTTCCATCGGAAGCGAACATTATCTGGGAGCATTCTATCCCAAGAATGTATATTATTTACTATTCCACCAGTAAGAATAGTGTCCGGATGTATTTCCCGTGGTTGTATGTTATTGACCGTTCCACCGGTAAGAATAGTGGCTAGGAGCATTTTGTCCTGGGGTGGGATAACAGTTCCACTAGCTGAGAATAGTGGGGTCCCTGAACTCAACGTAAATAAAAGAATGGATTGTAATATATTCTAATATTAAGAATCCAAACTAGTAATTATCTTGCATTACTTTTTTTTTTATCTTGCATGTATACTACTTTTCGCTATGAATGTATGTAATGATATGTTTTCCTGGTTTTGACTGTATTATTACCTTACTCAATATGTAGCGTACTAATAATCTTTTTCTTGGGTGCTTCTCAATCCATGAGTAGATCTGCCCTATTTTGTTGGTGATTGATGATTATTAGCTTGATGTGCTTGCCTTGGGTGAGCGCTAAATGAATTAGTAAAGAGTATGGTTATTTGGATATCTCTATCTCTATTTGGACTCTTAGTACTCTATTTTTACTACTTATTCCCTTCTCTCTATTTCGTATCTTGTATCGCGGTGGAATCAAGTGCTTCCCACACCTGATTCCTAGGTATAAGGTTACTTTTGCCTTGCACCCGACATATACTAGGCATAGGGAGTACTTTTATATTGGATGCGGCATGACACTCCTTTGTTTTATGTTTTAGCTTCCACTATTAACTCTCTAAAATAAAAAATTTTAAGTTCTAAAACATGGGGGTGTTACAGTGGTGGTGAGGGTTGCATAGGTGATGCATGTTGGGTTGTGTTGGTGGTGTAAGTGATGGTGGCTATGTAAGATGTTGGTGAAGATGGTGGTATGGCTCCATGAGTTGTTGACAATGATAATGGTGGTGTGGCGTGGGCTGTTGCTAAAAGTGGTGGTGGTGCAACTTAATGGATAGGCACAAGGAGGGGGCTGTAATATCAAGTAATGGCAAAGCAAAGGGTTGTGACATACTATTGAGGGCTGGAGCGATGTAGGTTCGATAAGATAAAAGGTGAGGAAGAAGAGGAGGATGGATATGTGAGTCGGGGGTGTAATGACATGTGAAAATTTTAGAGAAAAATAGGGGAGAAGTGAGCTCGGTTTGGTAAAAATGAAAGACAAAAGAAAAAAAAATGGAAGAGGAATGAAGGATGGAGGGCCTTGCATGTGGGTGAGGAAAAGAGAAGGAGATCAGGTAGGGGGTTGGTGCATAAAAAAATAAGAAGTCAAAGAATAGAGGGATGAGGTTGTTGAGGAGGTTGTGTGAGGGGGAGGGGGAATATGAAGGGGGTCGAGTGATAGTTTAGGCATAGTTTATTTAAGTTTAGTTTGGTTAAGCTAGGATTTTCAGTTAAAAAATCAAATTGGGAAAAATAACTGGATGAGTATGATGCTCTGTTTGATTTGAAAAAAATATAAAGGAAAGGAAAATGAAAAGGAAAGAAAAATGAAGGAAAGAAAAAAAAAGAAATTATTTTTTTCCCTTGTTTGGTTGTTGGAAAATTTTTGTAGAAAATATAATTTTTAGAAAGTGTTTTTGGTGTTTGATTTATAGAAATAAAATACTAAGGAAATTTAATTATTATTATTTAAATACTCTTATATATTTAATAAAAATTAAAAATTATATTGATACATAAAAAAATTAATAAAATTTCTATAAAAAATCATAAAAACTCTATAAATTCAATGCTGATTCCAAATTTTTTTTAGAAACATTCTAAAATATTACATAAATAACTTACAATAATTTTCAAAGAAATCTATAAATATACAAAATGTTTCATATTCCTTTTAATTTCAAATATGAGGTAAAACAGAGAAAACCATAATAATAACTCCATGGCTTGTTATTAATGCACTCGTCAGTTCTATAAAATATTAATAACCTGTAATTTCATCTTCCATGTACCTATATGATTACAACGTAAATTGAATTTATAATTAATTTTTTTTAAAGAAAGAGATCAGTGAGAGGGGTCTAAAGTTATTAATACACAACAATGACAAGGGTACACACAACCACTAATTTCATCCATAAATAAAGGTTCTAAAATTTGTGATGATAAAAAAAATATTAATTAAATCAATTTGTCATTTTTGAGGGCCAAGCATCCATTAATATTCTATAACATCAATAAATAAAAATGGTCAGGGTTCTAAAATTTGTGAGGATAAAAAAAATAATTAATTAAATCAAAATTTCATTTTTAAGGGCCAAGCATCAATTCTTATTCTATAACATCGATAAATAAAAATGGTCTCACACATCGGTCTAGTGAGTTTTATTACCAAAATTAAACAATCATTACATCAATATATATTATTCAACATGATATCACTCACTATGTTGCACTGATATCTACATTTACAATCACCAAACCTTTTCTAATCTTCCTATGTACACTAATGATCAATCAAGGCTAAAAACTTTCTAAATCGTATACTCACTATAACGGATGAAGAGCTCCTAAATGATTCATCTAGTAAGCATTTTGATCCCTTGTTGTTTGTGTTGAAAAATTACGTCATTTCTACTGATCCATAGGTTTTACACAATGGCATTAAAACTTGGTCTCCAGAATAGATGCTTTCCCGTGTGATGGTACACAATGTGAAACAGTAGAAGAGACTCAATACCACATCATAGCTAGTTGTCCACTAGCTGAAATGTGTTGGAAAAAGATAACGAATTGGTTGAGACTGTTTTTCAAACTAAGAACATGGCAACAATTATTACATTTTCAGATTAGAGGGGCACAAAGATAGGACAAGGAGGCATCTTGCAGATGGTCATAGCAAGCATGGTCTACAAGCTTTTGGAGAATAGAAATGCTATAATTTTCAAGCATCATACTTACTTACCTATAATTATGGTTAGAGATATTATAAAGGAACTTTTTTGTAATAATACACTCTAGTGCCTCCTTTAGGACATAAGGTTAGATAGGCATCCTGATTGATTAGGATCCTTTGGATACATAGAAAATTTTGATGTACATATTCATTCAACGGTATTAAATAATTCTTTATTAATTACCAAGAAAAAAAATGTATGGGTACACAAACCCCAAAGGAAAGATCAAGATGCATATTCATGTGATGATTACACAAGACATAACTTACCATATAAGTTGCTGATATTTGCTAGGGCTTGCAACTCACTCACATTAACATATTGGACATCAATTGTAAATGTGCCTGCACGATAGAAGGTCAGAGCCTTCACACTAGGTATTGGATTTTTCTTAGGGAAAACCACAGTGCTTTGCTAATTCTCTGCTACTCCATCTTGAGTTTTTGGAGCAGATCCCTTCCATGATAAAGCAATGGAGAAAGGAAAAATCTCATTAAAAATCTATTTTATTTTATTTTTTGGGTAGAGGTGGAGGGGGGGATAGGGGGACTCTCTACATATTTTTTCCCGAATAATGAAATGAAAAGGTGACCGGTTCCTTCCCCCTCGAATTCTGTATGTATGTTTTTCTCTCTATTAGAGAATATAACAGCTGGATAGGTCATATTACACCCTCTTTGACAAAAAAGTTGTTAATTTGCCGACTTTAATAACCTATAGGACCAAAATTGAAGCTTAATCTTCTCATTTTTACTACTACAAGTTACACAAAACACCTAGCTTAATGGAGACATATAAATATAAGTTAGAAAAAAAGGGGATAACTAGGCACGAAGTCAAAACTAAAAGCAAAGCATAAAGAGAACATCAAGTCATCAAAACATACTAAGTTAACATCCACTGAATGGCAGTGACATGGTTCTCAAAACACAAGGAAGAACATCAGCTTATCTAGAAAAGCTAACATCCATGCAAACAAAAAGGAGCATCAGTTTTACACCTCACCAAATGTTGGACTAAGAATTACACACTGTAAAGCACAACCCCTCGCCATAGTTTGTATACAATGACATTCAAATCCCTGTGACGATCATCAATGTTGGAACCAAAAAAATAATTGGCAGCTCCTTCATCGGCAGGCATAAATTGTATCTTTACCCCAGCACCAGAATCATAGAACTAAACTCACTTTCATTCATCAAAATCCAATTTCATGTAGTTAATTTCATTCAAATTTACCCACTCAATCCCATGAAACTAGAACTCCCCGCACTCAAACAACGAAGTGAAATTCCTTGAAATCTCTTCGATCAAGTTCAATTCACATCAATGTAAGGATCACAAACAAGAAAGAGCCCACAAACAACCGATTAAAAATAATAATTTCTAGCAACAATCGCACACCATAAACCCTAATTTTCCAATAACAAATTCGCACAACAAATTCAAACAAGGCCTTTGAGATTACATCAATTGAAACATAATCAAACTTATATGTTCACACTGAGCTGGACGTAGCTCCGGTTGGCTGAGATGAAGGAATACTAACAGGGAGCATGAAACTCAAACAGGACGGACGATTGGCTTGAATATTAAACACTAGAGGTTGGAGGAAGGTCAAAGGAGATGGGAGATTGTTGGTGTTGGATATGGCTGAGGGGATGAGGGTGAGTTCGCTAGAGAAGTGTCGAGTACGAATTTTCCTCACTTGTTTCCTATTTTGCTCAGCTTGCGGTATGGAAAATACACTAATATAAGTTTCCCTCTCATTTTTCTCCCTATTTTCTTTTTGTTTGATTTTTCATGCTACCAAACACTACAAAAATATTTTCCACCTGATTTTTTTCCTTTCCATCTCGTTTTCTTCGAACCAAACAGAGTCTGAGGGTTAAAGAAAAAAGGAACAAGGAGGATCAATAATTTTGATAAAATATTTAAGAAATGTTTTGTGT
This sequence comes from Tamarix chinensis, assembly GCA_030549775.1. Taxonomy (NCBI): domain Eukaryota; kingdom Viridiplantae; phylum Streptophyta; class Magnoliopsida; order Caryophyllales; family Tamaricaceae; genus Tamarix; species Tamarix chinensis. The sequence goes on along the minus strand of CM060177.1, from coordinate 9,757,300 downwards.
CACAATTTAAGAGTTAAAAAGATAATTAAGCCAATGCTTATGTTTAAGTTTTGAAAAAAAGGCTAAACACCCAAAAATTAAGGTTAGCAAAATTTGGGATGTTACAACACATTTTAGCTACAATGGGCTAAAATGCCCTCAAACCGTAAGTATCACAATTTCAACCATTTCAATACCACAACTTTATATAATTCCACAAAACTTATGAAAATGCTAAAAGATATAAAAAAATAACTCTTATATACAAATATAAATTTTAGGAATTCTAAAAATTGGCAAAAAGGCTATTTTTTCTCTGCACGTGATTTGAGCATAAATAACACTTATAATCCTAAACATGGTTATCTAGCTTTCCATAATTTGTATGGTAATCATAAATAATAAATCATGATATATTTTTGACACATATACTAGAAAAATAACACGAAATATATAAAGAAAGATATATTTTCCCCTAGGTCACACAAAACTTATATAATGCAAAGTTAATCCTAAATATGCTCAAATACTAACATAGTATGTATCAAAATTTATGTAAATTATGTAGTAAACATAAGAATATATATAACATGGAATGAAAATAATTTTTTGAACCATTATTCTATCATTAAGATCTATACAAAATTAAATACATAAAATAACATACTTGCACCAATTACCACATGAACTAACTCACATATTTAGTTACAACAAATTACATATATGAAAATAATATATAGACATGGTTTCATTCAAAAATTTAAAACTCATAAAACACTCATGCATATTCATATTTCATTCTCTTGCACATATTAACATAAAATTCTTAATTTTCATAATAAATAAAACCTAGCAAGATAATAAGCCTAAAAATCCTAACATACTCTTACAACATATTATACCATCTAAAGAGTGAGTAATATTTACCTAGATTCATGATTAAGTAAAAAGAAATAAAATGCCTATTCTAAGTTAAAACTCAAGTCATTCTTGAATTTCTTTCAAAACATAAAAATAAATAAATAATTAAACACATAATAATACTACATAAAATAACAAAAAAAAAATCTTATGTCAATAACATGGAAAAAAATGAAAGAAAGGAGAGAAGGAATGATTAAACCTTAAATTGAAGGAATAAAGTAAAGAAACTTAAGCACCAACACCATTTCCTCCTAACCTTAAGTTCCAACACCTAAATTGAGTGTTTAGGAACCAAGATAAGGATATTTAGGCAAGTAAAGAGAAAATTAAAATGGATAAAAGCCAAGGATACAATTAAGCTACAACATAATGCAAAAACAATGCAACAACAAGAAATTTTGAGGCTGCCAAATAGGGCTTAATGCTAAAAGAAATTGAAGGAAAAAATGGTGAAGAATGAAGATAAAGTTTGAAGGGAAAAATACCAAATAAAACAAAGTGAATTATGCCAAAGAATAGTTAAGTAAGTTGGGAAAATGGAAAAAAATTCATCCCAACAAATTGGCTACCTAAGAAAAAGTTGATCGCAAAAGGGGAAAATAAATGAAAAGGAAGGTTAGGGTTTGATTTTAGGGATACCAAAGGATGGAATTTAAATAGTTAATGGAAATATTTAAAATTAAATAAAAAAAGAGAAATGGTTGAGTAATGAAGGAGAATAAAGGCCTAAAATTTGCAAAGAAAATGAATTTATGCAACATCTAAAAACTTGATTTTATGTGAAAACAATGCAATGATGCATGATTTGGGGGGAAAAAAGGGAGTTGGCTAGCATGATTCAGATGTGGAAAAGTGTTTAGGGTATGTTAAATATTCTAATAATTGAATTGAAGTTAGGATGATAGGTGTGTAAAAGAGAGTTTGGTTAAGGTTGAGTGTGTAAGTGTTTATATCATAAACACTTGAGTTTTGTACTATTAGCCAAACCTTTGGTTGAATGAAAACAACTAAGCCCAATAATAAAATTTGGTTTAGTTATAATGATATTTGAGATTTATTGGATAGTCAGGGGATAAATTACTTTTGGTTTTTGGTAATTAAATTGCAAGAAATTATAATATCGAGAATTTATTAGAAATATTAGCAAATGGATCCCAAAAATCATAAAAATTTATGAGGAGATGTGAAATAAATCTATAAAACCAAAAATATAATAATATTTTGTATTGGAGTATATTTTGGCATATGGAAAACTATCAAAAGCAACAAAAACAAATAGGTTGCTTAAATGCATTTTTTTGCAAAAACACAAAATGTATAACCAAGGGATCAAATTTATTATTAAGGATGTGGAATAATTTCTTAAAAACTAAATCTATAAAAACATTTAGTCTGGGGTTGTTTTACACACACTAGATCATTTTTTTAATAAAAAATGGCTAAATTTGGCTAATTGTGTGAAATGATTTTTCTATGATTTAGCTATTTGTATGAAATAAAAGAATTTTGAGAAAATGGGTGCAATGAATGAGATAAAAAAATATTTTTGGAATTCCTAAATAATTTTGAATAACTCAAAAATGGTAGAAATTGTAAATTTCTACAAACTAAATAAAATGAATGATGGAAAGTTAAAATTTAATATAAACGACATGGAATTCAATTATAAATTTTTTTATAAGTGAATTAAAAGTCTAATTAATTAAGTTAATTAAGGTTAAAATGGGCTATTACAACATTATTTATAGATTCCCTTTGGATTTAGTAATGTATGATATTTGGTCCCCCTCTCTTATTTTATCTAATGAAAGTTGTTTATAATACATTATATTTGTTGATGCCTTTAATAGGTTTACATGGATTTACCCTATACCTGCTAAATTTGATTTGTTATCCATATTATTATTATTCTTTAAACATGTTGAAAACCTCATTCATATTAATATTAAATTCTTTCAAAGTGGTAGTGAATATGATACAATGGATGGAGGTAAGGAATATAATATAATAGAGGATGGATGCAAATTTAATTTTGATATTTTATTGAGGAAATTTTCCTTTTGCATGTTCCCTAGATAATCAATCTACCTAATTAGTGTCTTCACATATGACATCTCCAAATCCCTCATTATATTCCTCTAAATTTTCTCTTATGTCCACTCATAATAAAAATTAAGTTTGTTTCTCCCATGGTACACTTGACCTGCTTCCACCCTCATCTTTGACATCCACACATAACTTGGACTATTTTTCCCACTCTTCCTCCACTTACCTCTCCAATCCATCCCTCATCCTACCCATCTATACCAATCTCAGTTTGCACTGAAGAACTTATCCTTGCCCATAATTTAATTCCCCTATTTGACTCTTCACTTCCACATTCATTTTTTAATCTACTCCCATATATTTCTAGGGAACCCTAGTCGAACACTTTGCATCACCATAATTAAAACCCACACCATGTTCTGTTACATTTATTTCCTACCATCAATGACCATTCCATGGTCAATCATAGTAAATTCGACATTTTTAAATTATGCTTGCATGTAAACATGCAAGTTTTATAGATGATCTATTTGTCAAGTTTTTATTCACAAGCTAAGGATGATCCAAATTGGCAGAAGGTGATGGATCATGAATATTATATGTTACGAAAGAACGAAACATTTAAATTAGCTTTTTCCACTACTAAGATGAAGTTAGTTGGTTGTAAATGGGTTTTCTATATTCAAAGAAAGCCCAATGGTTCTATTGAGAGACATAAAGCTTTCTTGTTTATCAAAGGTTTAAATCAATATGAAGGTATTGGAAATGGAGAAAACTTCAATCTAGCTATTAAACCATGCACTATCCATATTTCTTATAAAGGAAGCTTGTATGAAACAAACACCTAGTTATATTGATCATTAGTTTCTAAATCATGTTTGTAAGATTTATAAGTCTTTATCTAGGATTAATCAAGTCAAACAGGCATGGTATAATTGTTTGAGTTTCTTCTTGTAGAAATTTAGCTTCACCGTTTCTCATACCAACTCATCATTTTTTATTTGGTGCTAAATAAATCATGTTATTTACCTCTTAGCTTATGTTGATGAAATAATTCTCACCGGTTCTACTACAACATGTTCAAACTCTCTTATATCTATTTTACAACATGAGTTTTCCATGAAGGATCTCAAATGCTTATTATTTTTTCTCGATATTGAGGCTACTTGAGTCCTAAAGGGTCTTTTCTTTCCCAACGTTGGTATATTGAGGACCTTCTCAAATATGCCAAAATGCATGGCGCCACTTCACATTCTACTCCAATAAGTCAATTTAGTTAATGGCTTATAGCTTACTAATCTTGTCATATGTTGAAGCCTTGGTGGCGGTTTACAATACTTGACTCTCACTCATACTTAGATTTCATTTGATGTTAATACATTTTGTTAATTCATGTAGCCCCCTATTGTAACCAATATTTTTCTTATCCAAATAATTCTTTGGTATCTCAAGAATATGAACTCTTATGGTATTCTCCTCCAATTGGTTCCATCATTAAGGCTTAGCTTCGTCATCTACACTGATGCTAACTAGATTAGTGATACTGTTAATCACCACTATAATATTAGCTACTAGTGGTTATTGTGTGTTCTTGGAAACCAATATTATCTTTTGGAGCTAATTAAAATATAGATAGTTCCCCATTCTAGCATAGAGGTATATTATCATGACCTTTCCATTACTATTGTGGAACTTATGTAGATATAGTTATTACTTTGATAACTTTGTACTCCCATCTCGTACCCTCTGGTCTTATGGTGTGAAAATCTTGGGGCTAACTCTTGCACCATGAACTCGGTCTTCCATAACTATAGAAAGCACATTGAAATTGATTATCCCTTTTTTTAGAATAAGTTTAATAGGGATTGTTAGATTTTTGGTTTGTCTCAACAAAGGATCAATAGGCTAACATGTTCACTCATCCTATAACTAAATATCAATTTCATCTTCTTTTTTAGCAACACCGTCCAAGATAACTGTAAAATCAATGTTTTAAAGCATTCTCTCTGATTTTGTGAAAAACATTGATTAGCCTTGTGATGATAATGAATTATTATTATTTGGTCTAATCTTGGTTGATATTAGAATTGGAAGTTTGATATGATCTTGCGTGAACATTATTTTGGGGAAAAGTCCTAGGTGGTTCCTAAGGAGGTACAACCCCTAGTTGACTTTACTTTGATTTGAGTGCCTTATGTTGAAGATTTAGTGTTTAAGTGATTTAGGTGCTTAGTTTTAATACCTCTAAATTAATGGTGGATAGTGGAGGCTTAAAAGACTTATAAGACTGTCTATTTCAACAAGGTATATATTCTTTTTGGGAATTCTATCTTCAAAGATCTCCATAGTTAAATGTGTTTAACTTAGAGCAACTTAAGGATATGTGACCTCTAGGAAAAATTTATGTGATGCATTTGAGTTGATAAAAAATATACTAAAAAGAACTCATGTTAATCTATAGGGCTTGTCATTTGATCCTGAAAGCACTCCAAAGTAACTACCCATGGACCTAGTGAGTTTTGGGTGTTACATTATTGTTGATTGATGATTTTATTAGATTATCTCAATGAATATGTAATTTTTGGGTGGAATAAGTAGGGAAATAAATAGTATTAATTTAGGTGGAATATTTAGTTGATACTACTTTTGAGAACTGTATTTAAAAAGTGAGAGGACAAGTATGGAATGCTTAAATGATGTGATTAGTGCAGTGATTTAACCCTATGAAAATTATATTGAGATGATTGTGGAAGAATGGTTATTGATGGTAAAAGTTAGATAAGTGTTATATGTTGTATGTGCTTTGCTTTGTTGGTTTTGTCATTTTGGTTGGAATGTAGGGTCAGAGTCTCTTCTAAAAGGTTAGTGTTGCAATACCTTGTTCTTTTGGAAAGACTTAATTATTTAGGATTTTTATTAGTTAAGGTTATATTTAATTAGTTTTTCAATTTATCACATCATTATAGAGCTTTGAAACCTACTTGCATTTTCAAACTGTTTCATTTAGGACTCCTTGTCCTTTTTTATAGATTTGTGTTTTGTGAGATTTGTGAGGTACTTTTGGCATCCAAATCCTTCTTTTGTATGTATATTTGAAATCCTCATATTGTTTTGATTCTCTTAGTTTTTAAAAAAATGTCAAAATCAAGTTGGTGGCAAAAATATACCATTCATGCCTCGATTAGCCGTATTTTAATGTTCTAAGCCTTAATAAGCCATTTCTAGTAATCTAAATTCCAAGAAACTTTAGGAATAATACTATTTTATATTAATGAGTAAAAAATATCCAAATATATTATTTTGTTATTCATATTATTTTTATAGTTTTTCATATAGTTTTGGATAGTAAGAGTCACCAAATCGCATTTCTCTTCCTTAATTTGTATCCAAAATTTATGAGAATGATGAGCCTTTAATTATTGATATAAAAAAATGAGAACCATTAATATTTGGCCATAGTAATCTCATGGCCTTAGAGGTTGTAGCAAAGTTGTAATTATCTTTGATGTTAGATATTTTTATAAAAATATCCCAAGGTTACCCATCTCTTTTTTTTTTGTCCTCCTCCTCTACTCATTTATTTGGTACGGCGGCTCGAGGAGAGAATCTCTTTTATCCCCTAACATTTGGTACTACCTCTAGTGCCTACCTCTAGATAGTTTTTAGTAAATATCTTCTAAAAATCCTTAGGTATTAAGTTGAGAAAGTAAATTAAATTAGCCACTGGGTCTTCTTAACTTAATCTGACCTTGGTCATTTCTTCTTCTTTCTCCTCCCCACTACCAAAATTCTCCCTTATTATCCCTTCAATTGTGTGCCCCTTTCCTTCATCCCCGATGCTTTATAGTTTGGAATCCTTCCAAACTTTGAGGATAAGTTCCTTAATCTTTCATCTTAAAATCTTCCTCCTTTGCTATCATTTTTATTTTTGATCTTGTCTCTCTAATACTTTTATGGTTGTTATAGGTCTTATTTTTACCATTTTCATAATGATAAAGTTTGGCATTAAATGTAAACCTCAAAAACCCTAAGTATATAGAATAGATATGTGTTATATCCTTTGATTTCAAGATTAGCATGATTTGTAGTGGTTTGCGGTGTTTCATCCTTTTGGCCATAATTTGTGATTTGGAGCCTTTTGATCCTTGGGTTGTGTTGTTAAATTGATGATACTATGTTGTATATATTGAATTATAGATGAGTTTTGATGTTAATCATGCTTTGATTTGAGTATGTTTTGATGACCTAAATTATGGTTAAAGATTTAATGAGTTTAGATAAGTTTGAATTTTTTTTAGTGTTCTTGATGTTCTCAAGGGATCATGATATTTTTTGAATTTTGATTAATTGGTTGATATCATGATAATTCTTGTAATTAGTAGAAAAACTTTGATAGACAACATGTTAATAAAATCATGTAAAAGAGCTTTCAATTATGGTTGAAAGTTTGGTAAGCTTAAGTGTGTTCTTGAAAATTCAAAGTGTTATTGGCTAATAAAACTCTAATTACCCTTAGTTGGATTTAATCTTGATTAGTTATGTTAATAATAAGTATTTTCACTGAAATAAATAATTAACCTAAACATGACTTCTTTAGTATAATTAGAACTCAAAGGTCGACCTTTGACTATTCATCGTTAACTTTGACCTCATAAATAGTAAATGAGTGTGAATAGTGGTTCTTAGTGAATAATAATTTTTGGTAATAATTTTTTTAGTTTATATTTTTAAGCTTCTTCGTATAAAATAATATTTTTTTATCTTTTATGAATAGTAAATTTATAAATAGCGAATTTTCTAAATGTGATTAGGGACCTTATTCTAACTTTTCTAGGCTATATATATATATATGAATTATTATTTTTTGTGAATTTTGGTTATAACAACAAACATAGGTTATTGGTGTTTTTTCCCTAGTTTGAAGGTCATCAGGCACCGTTGCTCATCCTCTTGCCGATCGATGACCATGTTGCTCCTCGTTTTGTTGGTCAACTTTTGCTCTCTCTTGCTTTTGGCAAGATTTGCTTACTTGCCAACTATTATCTTGTGTGTCACTCATTGTTTTATGCTCACTCTCCTACTATTGTGCCTTTCTCCGCCACCGTTGTTAGTCTCTTGTGCATTGGAAGTTGGTTTTCTTGATCCACCAACTTCACATTTTTTTTATCTCCCCCACACTATTTGCTTTAGATTTAGATAGGTAGTCATATTTTTTATTCTTCTTTTATTATAAATATATGCATGCATGGTATTTGGCTTGGTCATATATGTGTTCTTTCTTGTATGATATGGTTTAACCTCTATTGCTATTCTGTTATGATTTTTTGTTGTATGTTGGGTCTATCCCTGTGTATAACCTGATGCTTTTGAATTATCAAAAAATACAATAAATATATACATGCATGTTGGTATAATTTATTGTTGAAAAATATTATATAAAAGTTACTTTTTTTGCTAAAAAATTTTGCTTGTATGGTGTGGGTTTGTGTAATACCCTGAATTTTAGCTAAACCTAATTCCAAATAATTAATATTGTAACCTAATTCTAGTATCAGGAAATAAATATTTCCACCTTATCCTAATTCTGTAACTCTAGAATTTAACCTAATCCTAATTTATTGATAATTAATCTATCCTATTATTCTAACCTAAATTATATTGATCTTGTTATAAATATAAATAAAAATAAAAATATTTACCCGCTATTGTTTTCCTTCTTTTCCTTTTTCTCTCCTTTCCCTCTTGGTAAATCGATCTCCTCCTTTTTCTTCCTTCTCCCATTGTGAAATATTGTCCACAGACAATGCCTACACTCCCATCACTCCCTACCACTTACCAAGCTATTGCCTACTTCCATCAACTCCCATCTCCTATGTAGGGTTAGGTTAAATTTTCCTTGGCACCTTTCACTCATCTCACCACTTTTCATGGGATATATATACACATAATTGATCATCATTAAATTCTCATACCACCTCTCTTCTCTCCCTTTTGTTTCTATAAAACAACACACCACTAATCCCCCTCCTTCACCACTTCCTTGTCATCGCAAAAACAACCCAATAAGCCAAACCGAGACAACCACACTGCCATTGCCAACCTTTACCATTTCTCCCTCACCAACTATGAACATCCTTGCCAAACATTACCCCGACCATCGGCCAAACAACTAAAGCTAAACCTCCCCTTTGATTGCCTCCACCATATCCACCTTCTCCCTTTTTCCTTCTCCTTACTACAACAACTCTCATTGCAACCTAGCACCACCCCTTAACAACCTTGAAAAAAGCAAACCCCCCTTTTGGTAGCCATAATTGCAGTCTCTTATCCACCTTTCGGCAACCTGCACCACACTACACACTCCAACATTCAGCCCCAATAGTCAAACACCACACCACCTTGCTTTGGCTAAAATCATTGGTGCCCACCTCCTCCTTTAGCCTAATCCACCATTGCTTCCCTCCACCTTTCAACTCCTTTGTTCATTGATGAACCCATAGCAATGACAACTTGTGCCATTCTACCACCCCCTTGGCTCTTCACAACTTGACGTCCCTTCTCTCTTCGGTTGTGCAAGTTTTCCTAGTTTGTTTTAGTTTTTCCCTTCTTTCACTATTCCTTTTTCCTCAACATTCCTCAGTTATATGATTTAGTTATAATGATGTTTTATTATGATTTCTTAGGTAATTTTCCCGAGGTTCTAGAAGGTGGATTAGAGTTTGTGTGGTTAGAGATCGAAATCATTATTATAAGGATACTTATCGTTGAACTAATATATGATTGTTGATACTATGGTATGTGGTCGATATTATATAATAAGAAATGGGTAAGTAAAGATCATACAATATTGTTATTTTATGTGGAAAAAGCCTTCGGTGTGAAATATTAATGTATCATGGGTTTTTTAATGGTATGATGAATGAGAAATGAGTATGATAAGTTCTATGGAGAAAAATGTGGATTTGGAAATAATGTTACTAAAAACATAAGATTCGCATGAAATAAGAATTTTGTTATTGATAAGGGCATTTTTGTCAACATGGGTTAAATATGAGAATCATGGTATGTTAAAGTGTTATAGTATCCAAAATGTGCTAAGGAAATTTATATGAAGTGGTTGGAGTAATTGTGAATGACATAAGATTGATAAAGTATGAAAATGATTTGATTTGATAATAGTAACCCTAAAACGAAGAGTCTATTATCACATGTGTGAAATGGTAGATGTAGACCACAAACTTCAAATATGTTGTTGATATCAGTGTTTTGGGTGTTTTGAATTTGATATTTATTTGATACCTATAGGAAAAGTTATGATTGATTGATGAAAATAGGGTTTATAAGGTATGTAAATAGTAACTTTTGGGATATGGTCATTATCGCATGTACAAGACGTTAGAGTTAGGCTTTGAAATTCAAGTATTTTGATAATAATAAGTTTTATGATTAAAATATTAACAAAAGAAAGAGTTAGGATAAAAGTGTGAAATTAAGGTTACAGGGAAACACATGGATCTTAACTCTAGAGAATGACCTTATGATCTTTATGATTTACTTACCTACTTTAAATGTAATTTTTTTCCTTTGAATCAATCATGAATATGACATTAATCATTTAAAGTGAAAGATCATATGAATTAGGTTAAGGTGTCTTTTTTGGATCTGGTTTACCGGATAATAATAGTGACTTAGGTATGTTGTCCTTGAGAGTTGCTTCAGACCATTCCACTCATTTAAGAATAGTGACTCGGAAACATTCTTCCCTAAGAGGTGTTAGATTAGTTTCACCAAATGACAATAGTGCTTCAGGTTGTTATCCCCGAAAGGTGCTTCAGACGTTCCATTGGTTTAAGAATATTGTGGTCCCTAAACTCAATGTAAAGAAAAGAATAAAAATGGTTATATCTAATAAAGAGGCTAAGATTATTATTTACCTTGTGAGAATTTTCATAATTTGTAAGTGTACTTATCATTTTCCATGAATATATATATTTACCTGTATCCTTAATTCGATGATATTGTTACCTTACTCAAAAATGTAGTGTACTGACCATCCTTTTCATTGGTGTTGCTCATTTACACGAGCAGAGGAACTGGATGCTTTTGTGCAGATCTTTGAGAACCTCTCAAATGATTTTGCGACCTTTAATGCATTGTACGGGGAGGAGTGACATATTCTTGTACTAGGTATTTGGCTAAAGGGTTATGTTATTCGAATGATGTTTTAACCTGGATACCTTTTGAACTCTTTGATCTATGGTATCCCTTTAATTGTATTATGTTATTGTATTCCGGAGTTAATCTCCGAATTCATACTTGTATTTATAAAATTTCTCTCATTTTGATCTACTCACAGTTTACTTTAATGGTTTTAGCCTTGTGATTGATGTGAGATGGTATAGTAAACCATCAATTACGGCAGTAATACCCGATATTTTGGTTATAAGCTTCTGCTGTAATTTTTTTTCATTAGTAAAATTTAGAATATTACAATTCACCTTTGATAAAATATTGCTAATAAAAGTTAATTCCATGGTTGATGTCTTATATATGTGGGTATGTTGTTAGATTTACATAATTAGTTAATATATGATATAATATATTTATGATTAATTCAGCTATAGAATTTACATATTTTATTATTTTAAAGAGTTAGACAACAACCTTGATGACAATATTCTATGGTTGTTCTTTTTTATAGGTAGTGAGATACCTCACTTACCTATTACTTACATAAATCCACCATATTTGTGCATAACACCTGATGAAGATATTTGGGGTCATGTGATATGGTTATATGACAAGCTAAGTCATTGGTTTGTGAGTGGGTTGTATTTTGATCCCTTTCATTTTATATTGTATCACTTGTTGTTGACCTTACCTCAAATAGAGACATAGTTACGGGCTTTAGTTAGTTGTTTGGAGTGGTTTGTCCACCATAATGATGCACCACACCCAATATTTATTGAGGGTGAGTTGTTTGTAAGGGGTTATGATCAAATAACTAGAGAGATATTGGTTTTAGATGACAGGTAGAGGAACATCTATAATGTATGTTGTCTTCTTCTATACTAAGAAGTTAAAGTTTTGTGATGAACATCTACTTCTATTGCATATTTCTATGAACATCTAATTTATTATCTTTAATTGATGGAAAAATGTATGATATAATCCTAAGCCTAAGCATAATATATGATATAACCCTAAATTTTTAGGAACAGATCAGATAATCCTAAATTTTGAGAGATTGTACTAGATAACCCTTTGTCCTTATGAACCATTAAGTTTTAATTTTTTTTTGTAAATTACCAATATATCCTTACATATATTACACTATATTCCCTCCATTTCACTTCTTCCTATTTAACTTAATGTACCCTCAATTTTTTTAAGGAATAGCCTTATAACCCCTTTCCCCTAACTTTCTCTCTCCTCCTCACCACCACCACACACGTGATATGTAACTACCACTCCTCTAATTTATTCTTTCTATCCTTTCCCCCCACAAAAGGAAAAATATAGAAAAAAATTTCTAATTAATCTTTACTTGCTCTCACTCTTCTCCAATCCAGGTATTGAATACCTTCCCATTGGAGTTCCAATTTCTTTCTCTACCTCTCATGTCTTCAATTTGCAAATTCATTTCACCAATGGAATCAACCACCTCAAATCGGACATTGGCACAAAGTTTTGATGTCCGTTAATAGAAAAATCTCACAATTTTTAGGTGATGGAAAAAGGAGACATCAGTGTTATTTCTATTTGTGATGTATTACATTTTGATTTGAGAAGGAAAGTTGAGAATTGAATTAAAGGTTCAACAGCTCATTTTGTGATTGATGGAACTATATAAATATGGGTGTGAATAGAGATTAATTTTTCATATGTTTTGATAATATTAGTTGACTTGTGTATGTTGCTTAATCTTACTAATGTATTGAATCAAGTATGCTGATATATTTTATTGTATAGAGAATTACTATTGAAAATTTGCAATATCCAATACCAAAGAAATGGGTTATAATGACAATTAAAATTAGGATTTGATGATATTTCCACACCATCATTGAACAAATTATCATTAAAAGTAGCAATAGTACATTAAGAAAGGAAATGTGGGTCACTTTATATGGTAATATTAGCTTAATATCATTGTTAAAAAGGGAATTTAATGATGGTTTTAGGTTATAAATATCATATAAAATTACATAATAAAAAATTCCTAGATTTGATAGAGTGGAATGATTATGAGGGATTTAAACCCCCGATAGATCTTTGAGGATAACTATACCAATTTACTCCATTGTTTCATCATAGCTTATCAATGAGTATCTACCCCCATTATCCTAGAGTATCTATCACCAGGCTCTCCGTTGATGATGTGAGGAAGCAAATGACATATCAAGATAAATGGAATTTGAGAGTGACAGTTGCAAGTGAACATTGAGTTTTCTATGGTGTATGCATGATCAAAACAAGGTATATGTATTTGATTTCCTTTGAGCATACTTTTTTCCTTTTATTGTCACCCTATGTGAAGGGCAATATTTAATTGATAAGTTAGTGTAATTCTTAATTCTTAATTTATTAGCTTAGTTATGTATATATTCTAATTTAACATTATGAGGTATATTAAGTTACAATACTGTGTATCAAATTTTTTTATTAGGCACTACGAATGATGTATATGATGAGAGACAGAATTGGTATGCTATACCTTAGGAGTCTTGAGTATGATCATGTAATGGTATGTAGAAAGACAAATATTTTGTATTTTTTTTTTCAATTCCAATTAATATCTAATATAACAACAATAAAATGGTAATGATTGTAGATACTATTTTTGTTAAGTAATGTATCTCATACTCTGTAACAAATCTATAAACATAGATCTAAGCCATGCATGTTTCTTTTTTTTATTTTTTTCATTAATTAATCTGTGGCATATTAATTACTAACGGAATGATCGAATCGTGTCAACTTGTAGTTTTTCATCAGTGAATATGTACGAAGCTAGAAATACACAGATGATAAAACTGATAAAGTTAGAGATTAATGGGCGAAATTCATGTACTGACACATTTGATATTAGGGATCTATATGCATATTCATGTTTGTATCTCATATTTCTTTTGTTTTTATATGCAATTGGAGATGCACATTCATGCATGAACATGTTTATAAGCCATTAATAGTTAGGTTTTATGATATATGGACTTTGACTTTAGAGTGTAGAGCTATCAATTTATGGTACACCTACTAATTTCCATTCCTAGGTAAGTCCAGTGTGCTGAGATGTATCAATTACATTATTGTATATATTTATCGTTTGGAAGGTAGATATGCATAAATTAGTGCTATTATACACATTTTAGATTTGGTAAATATTTGAATATACACTTGTGCATGTAGGTTGGAAACAAAACTGTACAATTTATATATATATATATAGGTATTAACAACTATTTTGCCTAAAATATTATTAAAAACCTAATGGATTACAATATTTAAGGTTTTTTTTAATAATAGTTTTAAGTAAAATTATTATTAAAACCTAGTTTTAATAATGATGATTTAATAAAAAAAATTTGATAAAAGGTGAATTAAAAGCTCATTATATACTAATTAGGATTTAATCATATATTTAATGGTAACATGAATGTTTTAAAGACAACTTCAAGAAGAAACTATTATTAAATCATGTATTTAATGCTAATTATTAATTATTTACGGTTTTAATTAATGTTTTATAAGGATTTATTAAGGATTTTTTCATGTTTTAAAATTATCAAACCTTTGGTTTTAATTACTATTTTTATGTTGCATTGTTATTGAATCCCCAATTTTCATCAAACATTTGAAAAAAATTTAGAATTTTTATGATGGTTTTTAAATAGTTATTAAATTTTCAAGAACAAGTGATTCAATAACAATTCAAAACTATTATTAAAAAATTTCAAAACCATTATTATTACCCCTTCCTGGGGTGGTGAAAGGAGGTGGTTCCACATGAGTAGGGGAGAAAGGAGTGTCTCTCCTTGAGCCACAATATAAAGAAAATGAGTGGAGGGGGAGGAAAGAAGATTAACCTTCCAACCTTAGATATTTTTGTAAAATATCTACTAAATAAATCAAAACAAAGTCTATTACCACTTCTAAGGGATATAAAATCCATGGGGGAAAAATAAGTATTTCTCATGTATTATTATCAATAATTAAATACTCATATGTATTTTCATAAAGTTTGAATAAGAATTAAGGGAGAAAAATGGAATTTGGTGGCTTTTACAATCTAAAACTATTTTAAAATTTCCAAAAATTAAATGAATGATTTGTAATGTTTTGGATTATATTCATCTCAATATTAATAAAATAATATGATTTCCAAAGTTTCTTAAAATTTAGATAACCATAAAAGTCTTAATGGGGTTCAAAACACTAGAATAAGGTTAATCGGGCAGGAATAATATATCTTTGCCAACAACTTGGTTTGACATTTTAAAAACTCCTAGGAGACTCAAAAAATGTAAGTATATAAAATATTCACGCAAAAGAAGAATTTTGAAATAGTTCGGAGTTTAAAAGTGCTTTGAAAGTCCCATGAAACACAAATTCATAAGAAAGGACAATGAGTCCTAAATGAAAGAATCTGAAACAACTAGAAATGTTAAACTCTATAAATATATGATAAATGACCAAAAAAGAAAACTTAACCTCAATGAATACAAATTATGAATAAGTCAAATTATCAAAAATTTCAAAGTATTACAATAACCTAAGATGAACGAGAGGGCGTACCGAAAATATAACCAATTCAAGCATATCAAGACACTAAAATTAAACACAAATACCACAATAAAATTACCACTCATATTCTATTGTGTCAAATTCATTACCTCTGTCCATTGTATTATATTCATTAAATTAATCCATCGTATTAGATGTACTTATATCCTCTATATAAATGAATTGATGTTTTGGTTCTTCGGATAGAGGTAGAGAAGTTATAATTTTACATTTCTACATGCCTTCTACATTGCTTTCTCAATCTCATCCTTACTATTATTGCTTGCACATTCAATCTTCATAATATTTTCACAACCCATCTCCCAGTTTTGTACTAACATTAATAAGATTTGAAAAAACTCATTTAGTTCCAACATTCTTTTTCGTCTTCTATAAATAACAACCATAATAAAAATTTCTACAAGGATATTTTAGTCCCACAATAATCAATACTACATAAACATATATGAAATGTATAACATTGAACAACATGAGATAATTTATCAAAAAAGTATCAAGAAACATGAATTAACTAGATATATGAACTATTAGAGCTTTTCTTTAAACAATTATGCAATATGCTTGAACAAGAAGGTAATCAAAATTCTTTTGAGTTAAGCCTCAAATGACAATGATGTTGAATTTTTTTTTTCATGTGTGTGACATTCCTTCTAAAGAAATAAATTTAGAAAGTTGTTGGAGTTTAAGGCTACATAAAAGATCTAGATTATTGATTCATACTCCAACAACAATCAAAGGATTTTGAGGAAGTCGTGTAGGTCTCATACTTTGAGGAATGAGAACTCATTGCACTAATCACTAGACCTATTCAAAGAGCTCAAAATTTGGTGATCGATATCGACTTTTAAAGATTCATCTCTCTCATGTTACTTGAGCCTCAATCTACTTCTTAACTAAATTCTATTTTTGAAAGAAAATATTTAAAACATGAAGATACAAAGTAAAGAAAAGGTTAATTTGATGAAGATTGGGGATATCAAATAAAATTTTTGGAGTTTATCCTCTCTAATAGATGATAAAAAAAATCCACTCGCCCACATACTTTTTCTCCAACCCAAACTAGAATTTCCTTGATCTAATATAAAGTTAGTGGAAAATAATGATCATTTCAAACGATTCTATTGCTAGAGACAATAGGAAAATGAAGAAAAAGTGACATTTGGAAGGAAGGAAGACAAAGGATAAAGAATGGTTATCGCTAAAAAGAATATTCCTAATATCTATCTTTTTAATAGAAGATGTCACATTTTATTGAAAGCCATACAAAGGCTAATCAGTTGTTATTAGTCAAAGGATTCAGCTACATTTATATTTTCCATACATTTAAAGTAAGAGGAGCTCTATTCAAAGGAAAAATAGTGTATAACAACAAACTTAGTAAGAAAATGTTCCGTTAAATTAGCTCATTTAAAACTATATTACCCTAAAATGTTATTTAATCTTAATGTTGGTTAATTTATATTTTAACTTAATCCTTTTCTCAATATTTGGCTCACAAACCAAGATAAATTCTTAAATAAAGTTATCCTAATTATTTATCTTTATCTTTTTTATTTAAATCCATCTTAAAATGATATATTTTACCCTACTTCATTTTTCCTAATGAGTTACCCAAAATTTGGATAAGTTAATTTTACTCTAATTCTAAATCTAACCAAATTCTAATTTTAAGCATAAAATTTATTTTCATTTTTCCTTTCCCTTTCTTTTTATCTCCCCTTTTTTCCCTTCTCTTTTTCCTTTTCTACGCCCCAGCATGCCCCCTAGCCCACTTCTTATTTTTTTTCTCTTCCCTAGCTAGCCAGCCTAACCCACTTCTCTCCCTTATAGACTTACTTTTTCCTTTTCCTTTCCTCTTTTTTCCCCTTTTAGCCAAACAAGGGCTTACCCCTACACCTTGTCACCTTCCTCCCTTACTTGCCCAACTATGGAACCTACTCATGTCCTTGCCAACTCCCTTACCTACACCATCCACCCCCTACAACCTTTACAACTCCTTACCTCAACAACCTTGCGCCTCAAGCCCTACCATTACCAACTCCTCTACGACCCTTGTTATTCCAACCAATCAACCCATCTCTCTCACCTCTTCTCTTCATCAACTCATTTTGCCCCAACCTTCAATAAATAACCACAAATCCGTACTCCTCTCTTGTCATTCGACCCCGAGCCTTGTCTACCTCCCTTTTCTCCTTTTTCTCCATTCTCTTACCTCTAGTTTTCTCTTCCCTCACCATAACCATCTCCACCATTGAATCCCATCCACTTACTTCCTCCTTGCAGCACCATCCAACACTCGTAACCCTCCTCTGTATAGCAATTCCACACATAGCCCCCTCCCCTTGTTGTGGCATCTATCGCCTCAACCCTTTACCTAACATCGGTGCTCCTCACTATTTCCCCCATCCATGCTGCTTCCATCCCTTTCCCCAGATCCAACCCACCAAGCACCTCTACCCCGACCACTGAAACCCACCACCATCCTCGCACATCTCCCTCCTACCACCAATGCTAATAACATCCTTACCCACACCCTTCTCTACCCCACATCTTGCCTCACCTCATTCTTGTTGCCACAAGCCTTGCCCACCACCGAAGCTCATCATCATTTCCCTCCTCCCTACATTGGTACCCATAGCCACAACCTTTCACCATGCCCTTCGATGTTGCTTTTTACTTCCTCCATCACCCTCACTACAACCAACCTTCACTAGTAGCCTTGACACCCCTAGCCACATTCGTTGCCTCCCTCATTGCCACCTCTAGCCACCATCGATAACCTCTCCCCCTTAATCATCCGCCCAACCAACCTTTCCCCACCCTTAAGCCTTCCCACTTCTCCTAAACTCACCTTGTATGGGTAGCCTGATGACTTCAACATAAATTTTACATCTTTTCACCAATAGGGATAATTTGGTAATCATCAATTTAATAAAAATCAATACTTTATTTGTTAAATATTAATATGGTTACTTTGGTATTATTTTTAGGTACAACTGTTTAAATAGCAAAGCCTAATACATTTTAGTAGGTTAACCATATTTTGTGTTTTTACTGGAAATCAAGTAATCCTTACACTAAAATGTGAGATATCGCATGATAGCACATTAGTGCTTTCAATATATAAATATTATTAAGCATGTTCATTACAATGTAATCATTTGCCTAATAATAATAGTATAAAATTTGGTAAAATGGAACATTTTAACTTGTAATTTTTTTATGCGCATAAAAGTATGTTAAAATGGGTTTTATGTCAAAAGTAAATTATAGATGTCAAGTATGTATAATATGATAGGTTGAGTATGCTTATGCACATTTTAAAAATAATTATTACTATTGCGTGCCCTAGGAGCAATTTAGTCATTTAAGCATACCATAATATTTATTCTAATAAGAATGACTAATATATCTTAATTATTGTTAAGTACGGAGGTATGTGATTTGATATTATAGGAATGCATGCTTTAGCATGATTATTATTATATTCTCTAGGGATGTTTTGATTATTTTGCATGTGCCAAATATGTGTTATTTATTATTGAACATTTGATTTGATGTTCTAGAAATACATTCTAGGGTTTTATGTGGTAAATCATGTACAAGGGTAAAATGGTCATTTGGTGTACCTAGTAATTCATTTAAATGTTATATAATTTAATTATTACATTTTATCCTTTTCAAGGCAAGTTAATAACTAAAATAAAATTAGTATTTAAAATAACTTATAATGTGGTAATTATGGCCTTAGGGACA
The DNA here is from genome assembly GCA_030549775.1 of Tamarix chinensis. Taxonomy (NCBI): domain Eukaryota; kingdom Viridiplantae; phylum Streptophyta; class Magnoliopsida; order Caryophyllales; family Tamaricaceae; genus Tamarix; species Tamarix chinensis. The sequence continues at coordinate 9,737,788 of CM060177.1, read as the reverse complement.
TTTTGGTTAATTTTAACCTAATGCGCTTAATATAAATAATCCGACATAGAATAACCTTAGTGTATTGATAGGTTGACTTTAGTGATGACTTTGACTCTAACTTGGACTATTTACCTTAGGGCTGACTTGAATAATTGGATATAAAGAAAAATTAGTTTAGTATGGAATTGGAACCATTATGTAATATGTGATATTTTATAATCAACTTATTAAGATATTTATACTTAAAGTGGAAGACCTCGAGTTTGAAAATAATTTCTCTCAAGTGTTAGCTACCTAGAGACAAGGCATGAGGCATATATTTGTTTTTGTTTATTGGTGTGTCATTATGCCTTCAGTAAAGCTTTAGTCTACTCTACTAGTAACCTATAAACCCAAGAGGGTGTATCGATATTTAATAATTAGGTCTCTTAGGTTGGAAGGGTACTATGTCGCCTTATGGACTAGTATGACTAGAGTATTTTCATGCCTCTAAGTTGGATGGTTGGTAGGGTATTGTGATACTTTGTGTACCGATATGATTGGTGTATATTTATATCTTTGAGTGATTATTGTATCCCATCAAGTAAATAAAAATAGAAATGATTATTATTAGTCGAGATGGTTATTTGATTGATTGGTAGTCGCCTGTGTACCTACCTATGGTATTATGGATTTTTATTGATAATATTCCTTCGAGTGCAGTGAAATGGATATTACTAGTTTTGATATTGAGATATAAGATATATTGTAAAGGTTATGGTTATTATGCTGAGATAGGTTATAATCATTACTTTAGAGAGTATCTCTTGTATGCTTGGTTGGAAAGTTTTATTTTGTATTAACTAAATGAGTATGAGCAGTATGTGGCTTTGATAATTATTATTTATCTTATATGATTATCGTATTTTGTTTGTCACATGTATATTTTAATATTTATACCATATTTTGTTGTGATGTCTTTTATATGTTCCATGTCGGATTTTCATATTAGTTTTGTTTAATGGGTTACTGAGTATGGTAGTACTAATGAATTCTATTTCATGGTTCTCTACCTATTCAATGGATATCTTTTACCTTGTAGGAGTACTTTGAGGGTTCGGTTTGATGGCTTCTAGGAGGTGTTGAGAGTTAGGACTGCCCAGGATTCACACGACATTTATTTATACAAATTTTCCTAGGACTCTCATGTCCCCTTCTATGTTTATTTTCCTCATTTGGTTATAACTCTTTGCCTAGCATTTTGGATTATTAGGACAATGTTATTCTATATTGAAATCAATATTTTTGTTTTTATCATTGTAAATTTAAGAAAACTAACATTTAGCCTTAGCACTTAATATAAGAATGGTAGGGGATACTAACCTAATGCGAAGTGTGGCACTAACACCTACTTTTTTGAAACTAAATCTTTCACAAAATAAAATTTTTAAGTAGTAAATTTGAGGGTGTTACAAATATAGTGTTTGATGATGAATCAAGGGTAAGTGTGTATGATACTCTGTCCTTCGTCGATAATGTGGTGAATTTTCCATGGGGGAGTTAGGGATTCATATTGGGGGAGATCAATAATATACCTCAAATCATATTCTTGTATTATGCTTAGTAGACCCTAATAAAGTTCCAATTTCATCTCCATAAGGCCCCCTAAGCTTTAGCAAAGATAATATTATCCATCTCATGATTTTTGGTCTCATAATCACACAAATAGTGTTTCACCTCACCTTAGTGATTTTAGATAACAATTTCATACACATTGAATAATTAAAACATGAAGCATTTGCATTTACTTTTAGCTAATACTCTAGAGGTTTTCATCCACCTTATTATTCTTCTTATGGAATCTAATAAGCACTTCTCTTAAAACTTTGAGCAAAATCTAGAACCAGTAGTATCAATTTCATATGTAAAGTAGTGTCTAGCCTTTTGTAAAATAAATTAGTTCTAAATGAAAGCTTTTTGATCATCACTACATTTCTATTTTTACAAATTGTCCATAATATTGCTCACCCTACTTAAACATGTAAAGTCTAGTCAACTCACATATACAAGTAGAAAATAGGGTTGTAATTGAGTTATATGTACCTTCATCAATGTGAATTACTAGTGGTGAAGCAAACCATACTAGTTTTATAATAGTGTAAGGAAGGAAGAGATGATTAATGTCCTTAGATGAGTTTTGACATAGAGGACACCAATTGTGATTTTGATCCGTCCTTGCTTTCACATAGTATATGGTGATAATTGGTTAACTTATTAAAACATCAATTAATGTCTTTTTTAAAATGGGTTATCTAGAAAATATATAACAAATATTGTCGTGCTTGAGTATTTTTACTTATCATCATCATCATCATCATCAATATTTTCATTCATCTTAGAACATAGTAATGTTTTAAAAGATACTACCAACTAATATTTTACTCCCTTCATTCAAAAAAGGAAACCATCATCAATTTCAAGGACAAATTTTAATTAATGACATCTTTTAATATATATTGTTAAAAAATGTATAAATAATTATAAAACTATTTTTTAATATAATTATACCAATTATGTTTTATATGATAATATATTATACTTTAAAAAATAACAAAAAATTATTTTCATCAAAATATATGATGCCTTTGTTTCTTTGGCACAAGAAAGAAAGTGCATGCACTAGCGCGCATTAGAAGTTACCTGGGTTAACGTACGATTGACTGTAAGTCCACGTAAATTCCAAAATAAGACCAATAATGAATTCATCAACCAAATATATTTGAAAGCGGACTCGGAGAGACGGAAATAACCGTATGAGCAATCCAATGCATGTAGAAATTAAAATGGTCCACGCAACTTTTGGCGTCGCCCGCCGTGGTGTTCTAGGCGTCTTACTCAAGTTGGTTTGATCTCCACGTAGAATTTGATCTTGGACTGGTTCAGGGAATCACGTGCATATTCATTTGGTTCTAAACAAATAAAGTCAAGGTCTTAAACTTTTTAGACTCAACCGAACTCAACTATAATTTTTTTTTTTTTACTTGAACTAGTCTGTAGTATAAAAGTCTGTACCCTAACTTATTTACCACAAAATGTTACAGGATAACTTAGCTCATTTTAAAAAAATTTGGCTTATATATAAATTGAACCCAAATCTTATTTTTAAACTTATTTATTTAATTAGTCGAGCTCAAATATATTAATTCCGACTCAATTCATTTACGTCCCTACGTATTTGACACTACTCTACTTGAGTCGGTTTGATTTTCCTAACATAGCAATCAGTCTTCATTGACTAACGAATGAAGAGATCAATATAGCAGAATCTTTCTAGTACAATGGTTACCAACCATTATGAAACGTGAATATGATTTCACGTGATGTACCAACCATTTGGATAGTAACCCCTCTTATTATTTAGGTTAGATTATGACTTTGATGTGATGTATGTCAAATGTTTAATTAATAGATGTAAATACTAATATTTATGCTAATAAAATACAATAGATGTTTTATTAATAGGTGAAAAAATATATTAGAAGTAGTCTTATTAGAAATTCTTAGATAAACTCAACTCATTATTAGTGCTGGAGCCAAGACTTTCCCATGGTATTCCGGAGCATCACATAACCATGATAGGAGGTAGTAAATATTATTTATATGGTAGGTAAAGTATATATTAAATATAAGAGGGACACCATATACAATGGCTAGAATAGTCTAGTAGTTGGTGCTTTAGGAATTTGTGTTTTGTTTGCCTAAAAGGCTCAGGATCAAGTCCAGATGAATGCTATTTTAGGAGCTAATTTTTCTCCTTCTTTTCCTCACTTTCCCTTCCTCCTTGAGATAGACCCTAACTTGCTCTCTTCAGTTCTTGCTTTGGTGCTCCTTACTTCGGATTTAACTCTAATAATTATTTATCCCATTAGTTCATTAAGTAGTGATAATTTATTTACACATTCTCTATTAAATACTTTTTGTATGAAACCTTTCATTTGAATTATCGTATATGAATTATATGATTGAATATTGGATATATTTTTCAATGAATATCTGATAATGAATATATATTAATGTCGATTTCTATAGTTAATTTAGTATCTCAATTCCTTATTATTGAAAATTGGAAACCCTTTGATTTTGATTAAATGAATTTCTCAATTGATTAAACTCTAATTAGATTGTTAATTGATTAAATTCTTGAGTTTTTTTACAAGACCTTAACTCACCAATTAGTTTGTTAATTGATTGCATGGCTTAACTTCTTAGTTAATTGTTGAATTAGTTTATTATAAAATTATATTACATGTTAAATTTTATGTTATTTTTGATATTTTTTAACACTACTCATTTATATGAAAATACCATGGAGTTTTAATCCTAGCTCTGCCATTGCTCATCATAAACCTACACTTACAAAATATAGAGTTCATGTTTAGAGTGCATTATTAATGAATATATTTTTTTGTGAAAGGATTGACTGTTAGTTAGACTATCTAAAAATTTCTCCTAATTATAAACTATATGTGTTTGCGTATGTGTGTGTGTATATAAAAGAAAAATGAGATTTTTTTTTATATCATAACAACAAATTACTCTATAAATATTAAAGTGTGAAAAACTATATACGTAAATGAGTGTGGTATTTTATAAAATATATATATATAATCATTAAAGGTGAAAAATAATGGGAACATGCTAGATATTTTAGGCTCAACCAAAAATATTGTATTGGGAATGTATATTGTTCCCCAAATATTGAAAATAGAGAGTAACGAAATGGATAAAAAAATAAAGATGACTATGTTAAACTCTTTCTTTTAATAAGTAACATAAAACAAAACATTTTCAAAGGAAAAATAATGTTTAACAACAAACTTAATGCTTGTTTGATATGGGGGTAATAGGAGTAGAAAAAATATTTTAATATTTTATATATCTTATATGATCTATTTAAAATTAAATATCCTTAATCTAATGAATACCCATTTTAGATCTTAATTTAATCTAAAATGGATATTTTATTAAAAATATATTTACTATTATTAAATACTTAAAATAAAAAGCATAAAATAGGGGAGAAAGTATCCCTATTATTCCCATACCAAACAATCCCGTGGTAAGGAAATGAACCGCTATATTGGATCCTTTAAAACAATGTTTGACGATGAATCGAGAGTAAGCGTGTATGATACTCCTTCCTTCGTCATGGAGAAGTTAAGGATTCATCTTGGGAGAGATCAGTAATATACCTCAAATCCTATTCTAGTATTACGCCAAGCAGACCGTAATAAAGTGCAAATTTTATCTCCATAAGGCCCGCCTAAGCTTGTGCAAGGATTCTATTGCCCATCCCATGATTTGTGGTCTCATAATCACACAAATAGTGTTTCACCTCACCTCAGTGATTTTTAGATAACAATTTCATACCCAATTGAAGAATTGAAAGCATTTGCATTAACTTTTAACTAATACTCTAGAGGTTTCATCCACCTTATTATTCTTCTTGCGGAATCTAGTAATTAGCACTTCACTTAAATCTCTAAGCAAAATCTAGCATCAAAAGTATCTGTTTCATATGTGAAATAGTGTCTAGCCTTTTGTATAATGAAATTAGTGCCAACAGAAAGCTTTTTGAACGCCGATGCATTTCTATTTTTCCAAATAGTCCATAATATTGCATACCCTACTTAAGCTTGTAAAGTCTAGTCACCTCATATAAGAAAATAGAAAACAGGGTTGTAACTGTAACGTCATCAATGCGAATTACTAATGGTGAAGCAAACCATACTAGTTTCGCAATAGTGCTAGCGCCAATTGATAGACTAATAACTCTCCAGAGAAAGATACGTATCCTTTGGGCCGACCCCTTGTGTCTCTAGTATTTTCCACGCAAAGAAAAATTGTTTATGTCGATCATAGAGGAAGTTGAAGTAGAAGGGTGTTGATGTAAGAGAGTTTTTGGGTCTCCACAGGAGCAAATCAGGATATTCTTGGTTGTGAGTGGTCCACTTGATCTGTACAATAGTCAATTAAGCTGTTGTTCCATTTCGCAACCTCCACTTCAATAAGGTCTGAAACCAAATAGGTCGAATTACTTGCATGTGATAATCCCTGAAATTAGGGATTGTGCGTACCCATCGATCTCTCTCTCTCTCTCTCTCTCTATATATATATATATATATATATATATAGGGGAGGGGTCACATACAAACTATAATTAACATACAAACATAGGAACTAATCTCATCCATTGGATCAAAATTTGATCACATTCAAGATTTTACTAATACCAAACCAAAAAACTAATCCAAACCTATATCCAAACCAAATATCCAAACTTCTAAACCCTAAACCCTCTAAACCCTAAACCCTAAACCCTAAACCCTCTTAACCCTAAACCCTAAACCCTAAACCCTCTTAACCCTAAACCCTAAACCCTAAACCCTCTAAACCCTAAACCCTAAACCCTAAACCCTAAACCCTAAACCCTAAACCCTAAACCCTAAACCCTAAACCCTAAACCCTAAACCCTAAACCCTAAACCCTAAACCCTAAACCCTGAACCCTAAACCCTAAACCCTAAACCCTAAACCCTAAACCCTAAACCTTAAACACTAAACCCTCTAAACCCTAAACCCTCTAAACCCTAAACCCTAAACCCTAAACCCTCTAAACCCTAAACCCTAAACCCTAAACACTGAACCCTCTCAACCCTAAACCCTAAACCCTAAACCCTAAACCCTAAACCCTAAACCCTCTAAACCCTAAACCCTAAACCCTAAACCCTAAACCCTAAACCCTAAACCCTAAACCCTGAACCCTCTAAACCCTGAACCCTAAACCCTGAACCCTCTCAACCCTAAACCCTAAACCCTAAACCCTAAACCCTAAACCCTAAACCCTAAACCCTCTAAACCCTAAACCCTAAACCCTCTAAACCCTAAACCCTAAACCCTAAACCCTAAACCCTAAACCCTCTAAACCCTAAACCCTAAACCCTAAACCCTCTAAACCCTAAACCCTAAACCCTAAACCCTAAACCCTCTAAACCCTAAACCCTCTAAACCCTAAACCCTAAACCCTAAACCTCTAAACCCTAAACCCTAAACCCTAAACCCTCTAAACCCTAAACCCTAAACCCTCTAAACCCTAAACCCTAAACCCTAAACCCTAAACCCTAAACCCTAAACCCTCTAAACCCTAAACCCTAAACCCTCTAAACCCTAAACCCTAAACCCAAAACCCTCTAAACCCTAAACCCTCTAAACCCTTTAAACCCTAAACCTGAAACCCTCGAAACCCTAAACCCTAAACCCTAAACCTATAAACCCTAAACCCTAAACCCTCTAAACCCTAAACCCTAAACCCTCTAAACCCTAAACCCTAAACCCTCTAAACCCTAAACCCTCTAAACCCTAAACCCTAAACCCTCTAAACCCTAAACCCTCTAAACCCTAAACCCTAAACCCTCTAAACCCTAAACCCTAAACCCAAAACCCTCTAAACCCTAAACCCTCTAAACCCTTTAAACCCTCTAAACCCTTTAAACCCTAAACCCGAAACCCTCGAAACCCTAAACCCTAAACACTAAACCTATAAACCCTAAACCCTAAACCCTAAACCCTCTAAACCCTAAACCCTAAACCCTAAACCCTCTACCCTCTAAACCCTAAACCCTAAACCCTAAACCCTAAACCCTAAACCCTAAACCCTAAACCCTAAACCCTAAACCCTAAACCCCCTAAACCCTAAACCCTCTAAACCCTAAACCCTAAACCCTAAACCCTAGACCCTCTAAACCCTAAACCCTAAACCCTAAACCCTAAACCCTAAACCCTAAACACTAAACCTCTAAACCCTAAACCCTAAACCCTAAACCCTAAACCCTCTAAACCCTATACCCTAAACCCTAAACCCTCTAAACCCTAAACCCTAAACCCTAAACCCTCTAAACCCTAAACCCTAAACCATCTTATTTCCATCTAAAGGCATGCATGTTTCAACAAAAGAAAAAAACATACTAATCAAATATACATTCATTTAGTTATACAATATGAGAATGAAAAATAATGAAAAAAAGATTTAAAATCTGACAATTCCTTAAATTGAACCTTACACAAGTTTGAAAAGAAACCTTCCCCTATCATTTAAACTACAATAAAAATCATCATTCACCAATACCTTCATGAAGTTGGAAAAAAAAATTGCGTCCAACTCCGATCTTTTATTCCAAAATCTGTCATTCAAATATAAAAAATTGAGATTAGTTACAATTTGATGTAAGGAATTAAAAAAAAATGGTTCCAGCCTTCTCAAACTAACCTGCAAAATTTGCCTACCTCAAACTAACCTCCATAACCCTCTCTCCCAAAATAGGACACCCCTGCCCTGCCCTGCCATGCCCTGCACTACCACCACAACAAATCTTCAGTGTTTTTACATGTGATTTTCTTATCCTCCAGGCCAAATTCAAAACCTAAAATTTCATTAATTACAGACTAATTTCAGTAACATTACAGTCATTATTACTAATCACAGTAGCATTAATCCATCCACATGATTAATCAGACTAACCTACAGCCACCAAACAATCAGCATTGATAATTAATCAATCCACAACAGAATACAACATCCACGACACACAATCAGCAATGATAATCAGAGTATCAACATTGCCATCAAAAAATTGATTACAAAAAACAGAATCAAAATTCACAAACCTTAATCTGCTGATCCATGTCGAATCCAGATGAAGGTCAACCCGTCCCTTTGCTGCTGCACATCGATACAACAAGCAGAAAACAAAAATGAACACCGGAACAAAAACAAGAAATTCGAAGACAACGGAAGGAAGCGAAAGAGAGATGCGGAAGGAGAAGGAACCATGGATTTATGTACAGCGACAACTAGCGATGGACAGGGAGAGATTGGGATGGATAAAGAGAGGAGGAGGAACGGAGATGCTGATACGCGGCTCCGAGTGATAGATCGACAGCGATGGAGATGTGCAGAGCTAAATCTGGAGAAGGAGAGCAAGTGACGGCGACCGGAGAGAGGGAGGCAGACGGCGCAGCGCGAGCATCGACGGAGTGATGAACAGTAGAAACACGAGCAGGGGGAAGACGGTGGGCTTCGGAACGGCACGAACGAACCAGACACGGAGTGATAGATTGACAGCGATGGAGATGTGCAGAGCTAAATCTGGCGAAGATAGAGGGAGACGGGAGGTGTAGAGAGGGAGGCGAGAGGTGCAGAGAGGGAGACGAGAGACGAGAGGCGGGAGGTGCAGAGAGAGGGAGTGCGAAGGGGGGTCGGGGTTGGGAGAGAGGGAACGCGACGGGGGGCTGGGTTGGGAGAGAAAAGCCAACAGGGACAGAGGCGGGGCGGGATAGAGGGACGGGGAATAGGAAAAAAATACCGGGAATCGTTTTCAACCGTCAGATATATCAGATCCAACGGTTGAAAACTATTCCTACGTTTGTACCAAAATAATGGTTCGCATATGAACCAATTTCTATATATATATATATATATATATATATATATATATATATATATATATATATATATATATATATATATATATATATATATATTCTTACCTCTGTTGACAAACCAACATAGGAAATGTCTCATTACTTCTCGCATAAATAGTATAGATATCCATTCAATAAGTTGGTCCCTATAATTATTTAGCAAGTCACCTGATTAACTTATTAAAACGTCAATTAATGTCTTTTTTAAAATGACATAACTAGGAAATGTATAACAAATATTGACGTGCTTGAGCATTTTTACTTCTTCTTCTTCGTCTTATTATTATTATTATTATTATTATTATTATTATTATTATTATTATTATTATTATTATTATTATTATTATTATTATTATCATCATCATCATCAATAGTAATGTTTTCATTCCTCCTAGAACATTCTAATGTTTCAAAAATTGCTACCAGCTAATATTTTACTCCATTCATTTAGAAAATAAAATCATTGTAAATTTTGAGGATAAATTTTGATTGATCATATCTTTTAATATATATTATTAAAAAAATATAAATAATTCTTTAATATAATTATAAAAATTATATTTTATATTATAATATATTATACTTTAAAAAAATAATAACTAAAATTTATTTTCAAAATATATAATGAATTTTTTTTAAGAAAGAAAGTGCATGCACGAGCGTACATTAGAAATCAGCTGGCTGGACGCACGATTGACTTTAGGTCCAAGTAAATTCCAAAATAAGATCGATGATGAAATCAATCAAAGATATTTGAAGGTGGACTAGGGGAGGCGAAAAGAACCGTGTGAATAATCCAATGCATGTAGAAATAGAATGGTGCATGCAACTTTTGGCGTTGCCCCGCCGTGTTGTTCTAGGCGTCTTACTCAAGTTTGTTTGGTCTCCCCGTAGAATTGGATCTTAGACTCTTGGAGTCCAATGACTCACGTGCATAACGGTAGGGCCATAAATAATTAAAGCCAGATTTTAAATTTTTTAAGATTATCTTATTTATTTAATTAAATTAATTAATTTTAAACCTTACTTTTAAGTGTATTTAATAAACAAATCGAATTTAACTATAAAAAAATTTATAACTGAACTTATTTACCGTGTAAAATTTAGTAAAATTAATTCATTTACGGTAAAAGTTTAGGAGATGTCTCGGTTTGATTTATTTTCATAAGAATTGAATTTAAATTTATTTTAAAACTTATCTATTAAATTAATCGAGCTCAAATTACCACGACCAGAATCATTTAATCGGTCTGATTTTCCTAATATAGCCTTCGGGCTTCTTTGACTAACGAATCAAAAGATCAATATAGCATAACCTTTCTCGCACAATACTTAACAACCATTACGACGTGACTATGATTACTCGTGATGTACCAACCTTTTGGATAGTAACCCCTCTTATTATTCACGTTAGATTGTGACTCCCACGTGATGTATGTGTGGGGATGAAAATGATGCGGGTTCGGATCGGGTGTCCTATATTTATATCTAAATTTGATTAAAAAATTTATATATATATCCGTACTCACATCCAAACGAATATTCACTAATATACTCATATCTGTACCCGACAGATATTCGTTACCTGATAGATAATCCATTTACTCGATAAATTATAAATAAGCAACAAATAATACGTTATCCAACGAATAAACTCGTTACCCATTAGTACCCGTCACCCATCACCTGTTTAAATTGGTAATATGAGTGAGAGTATGAGTAAGGTTAAATGTAAAATGACAATTTAATTCCTAATTGTAAACTATTCTTATATAAAAAAGTTAAGAGTAAAATAGTAAATATATAATGAATGAACGGATACGGATATGGGTATGGATACCCCTTACCCATATCCGTACCCGAATCCGTCGGGTATTTTTAACCCCTATCCATATCCGTTTATTATTACTCATATCCATATCCATCGGATTTCGGGTATTATCCACCCCATCTACATCCCTATGTACGTCTAGTGTTTAGTTAATAGATGTAAATACTAATATTTATTCTAATAAAACACTACAGATGCTTACTTAATAGATAAAAAAAATATTAGAAGTAATGCTATCAGAAATTCTTAGATAAACCGGACTTACAATAAACTCAAGCGTACAAAAGTTTAGGACTCATATTTAAAGTAAATTAATAATTATATTAATTTATTTTTATAAAAGGATTCACGGTGAGTCAGACTCATTCAAAAAAAATTTATAATTATATACAATATATGTTTGTAGCATAACAGTATATTATTCTATAAATCTTAAAGTGTGAAAAATTATATATGTAAATGAGTGTTGTATTTTATGACACAAGCACATATATATGTATCTATATATTATCATTGAAGGTGAAAAATAATGGGAATATCTAATTATTTTAGGCACAACTGAAAATATTATATTGAACATGTATTTTTATTCTTCAAAATATTGAAAATAGAAAGTAATTAAAATGACAGAAAAATAAGGACGGCTATGTTAAACTCTTTCGTTTAATAAGTAACATGAATGTATATATATATTGTGACTTGTATTAATTTGGCGTGGGTCAGGGTTAGGTCCGGATCCAGCCGTAGTATTAATAAATTTTTATTGGAAATATTTATATCATCATCTAGAAGGTAGCTAGCTGTACATAAATCGGCTATTGTAGAATGTAGAGTAATACAAGTACACAGCACAGGTTGTGCAACAACCGCTTCTAATATCTATATTTTATTCGTCGGTCATCTGGAAAGACAAGAAAGTGACATACTTCTAGATCACAGAATATTTCATTTTTTGCAAGCTCCAACTAACCATCGATTACTGTTCAACGTTTCAAATTATATAATATTTTATACCGGGTAGCTACAGTAAGATATTATAATATATGCTGCTTTTATATAAATAGTTATTATTATTATTATTATAGCACTAATTTATTAGAATTGGTAGGGATATAATTGTCTCAGCGGTTTTGGACTTTTCGTGCCTCCACCTTCGTGTCGCAAGCCAAGCAGTGCAGTCACATATATAAATACAAGAACGCGGCCTGCAGGTAGTGATCTCCACCATTCACCCCGTACAGACGTGTATTACACAGATCGCATGCAGCTGCTAGCTCGCGTTGCCATGGGTTTCCACGACGATTGCTCGAGAAGAAGAGCGACGCTTCTACTGTTCCTGACGTTTCTGGTATTCGGTTCATCTTTTCCCGAACAATTCGGATTCTTTGCCGAAGCAAGGCCGCTTTCTATCCCAAACTTTCTGAACATGAAATCTGTACGAGCTGCAGGAGGTAATCAATCAATTATTCCTCCATACTTAGTACTGATTGCTATGCATCTCTTTACTTTCAACTATTTAATATTGCAATTGATTCAACGTAACTTACGTTGAATTCCAAGCTTGATCGAAAGACGAAGCAGCTAAGTACTGATTCTTTTATGATTGAATTGATTCCCAGATTATCCGAAAATATTGGGGACGATGGGTCTCGTCTGCAAGTGTTGTGATCAGGATGGGATTAGCGCCAATGGAGGAGAATGCAGGAGTTCATGGACCGGGTCCTGTTCTAATATCCGGTGCTCGCCTTGGAAGAAAGAAGTACACCTGGTTCACTGATTGAATTAGCCATAGATTATTCCATTCCATTTGACCAGTAGATATACGTATGTATTCATTCTTCTTGTACATGTTATATCGCGGATACTAATTTGCTACGTATCTACTACTATTTTACCTAAACCCACCCCGGCCCCGTTGAGATCTTAATAGTTTATGTACGGCTTACTTAGTCCGATTAACCACCGCCACGGGAATGAATAATAATAATAATAAATTAATCTAACTAGAAGATTCTTCTGACTGTCTCATATGATGCCCTATCAATCAGATTTCTTTTCGATTTGACCTAAACGCGGCAAAGTAAAAGGGATACAGGTTTCTTTCTAGGCGAGTGCACAGTACTATTTTACACGTGTTTTAAATACTACAAACATATATAAATATGAAGAGAAAAATATTTCAACATATCCGATCATTGACCACCGAACTATAACTTTATTAGGAGTCATAATATAAATATTTTATTAAGTGGATTTTATTCAAAAAACAATAAAATGATTTTATCCTACAAAGCATTCATGGATGTGACGTTACGAAAGATAATAAATTGGGTAGAGTCAGACTTAGACTCAAATGCAAATATATTATTTAGATTCAGATTTATTAAATTTAAAAGATTTATTTTCAAATCTAATTTTATCAATTCTAGCAAATAAATAATCTTAAATAGATCTCAAAATAATTCCAACTATTATTATTATTATTATTATTATTATTATTATTATTATTTTAAAAAAATCTATATAAACATAAATATATTTATATTTTATATAACTTAATATATATTTTTTCTTAAAAAAAAATTCTTCTTAGTGAAAAGATAAATATTTTTTAAATAGTTACTATATATTTTTGAATAGTATTTTAATACTTTTAGAAAAAATATATCATGCATATTGTTTATGATGTAAATACATAAAAATAAAATAAAAAAATTTAATAAGGAGTTCAAATAAGATTACGACAATCATAAAAAATATAATATTAGTATGTAATTATATATGTATATATATACACACATATATATAATAAACGAGTCTAGAGAGTTGGATCTGGGACTACTAGACCTAGACCCATACTCATTTAGATATATGTAAACTCATACCCGACCTAGATCTATTGGGTCCAAAGGTTATGGACTCAGATCCGCTTAAAATGAGACGGGTTTGATGGATCTGAGTCGAGTTCAGAGTCCATTGTCATTCCTACGTGAGACACATCATTCACCTTCTATGAAAGATTTGGGTGGGACGCAAATCATTTGTTAGGGTAAAACATAGGTACACACATCCCAAAGCTATCACTAAAACCTAACTACATCCATCTTTTAGCTATTATCCTTTGGTAGTTATTATTATAGTTTAAAAATCGGACTGGACTGGCCAATCTGATTGGTAAACTAACAAACTCGTCAGCTCACTAGACAGATTGTATGTATTGGTTCTCAGGATTTTGAAATTAGTGAGAATCAATCAAAAACCGGTCGGACCAATAAAAATCGATGAATCGATCAAAAAATCGACATGTCGAACCGGTTGGGAGCCGGTTAAATTCATGTACAGTTTAATTTTTTATGTATTTCATATTTTTTGATTTAATATGTAATAATGATCCAACTGATCCAAAACACTGGTCTGACAACTAAACTAGTAAATCAGTTATAATACTAATTTAATTATCGCTCTGGTTTTTAAAACTATGGTTATTATAGACAACCTAATTGAGGAATATGCATTTCGATCTGTTCCAATTATGAAACAAATATTTTTCAGTTTTAAATTGAGACATAAATATTTATAATTTATTTTAATATAAAAGATAGGTTAATCACATATATGATGTTTATTCTTATAATCCTATGGTCCATTCTCTATAGTATTTTTTTTTCCAAAATTGATTAGTTTAAATAAAATCATACCAACAAATTATAGCATTATAAAATATATATATATATATATATATATATATATATATATATATATATATATATATATATTGCGTCATCTTTCACTGTATTTTGGTAAAACTACACTACATATTCCTATCTTTTTTTTTGTTAGGGCACCAAATGATAATGCTTATAAGTACAAGGCATATGTTGTAACAAAAAAAGAGGACAAGGGTATATGGTATAATTTCACCAAAATGTAGAGGTATATGGTGTAATACTCCTAAAATAAGACCACTCGAGTTTGGGTTATATGTAATATCCCCAAATTAGTGGTGTATATTGGAAATTTAAAAGGATTGATAACACTACATATATCACCAAGATTTACATTCTTCTCAAAAAAAAAAACACTATCATTAAATAATTCCACATTTAATCTTGTTTAACTTAAAGTATAAGGTTGGGTGACTTTTTGAGAATTATTTCGATATGTATACTTGTGTTAATTTGTGAGGCCAATTATTGATATAAAAAAAATACTCTAAAATAACTACTCGTGACCCTAGTGAGGCTAGGGTGTAACACCATATTCTTTTGGACTATCATGTAAGTCATGGCCTATAAGAGCCATGAACTCTCTACATTGTCTAAGATAATATTATACCTTGTTTGTTTCGTCTGATTTTTCTAATATGATATTATTTGGTTTTTAAAAGTTTAATGTATTATTATTGCATAATTATGAATCCCATAATTCATTGTTATTATTATTATCATCATCATCATTAATTTTATATTATTATCAAAATTTTATTGATCAAATGTGATATGAAGATAAGGTGATATAAACAGTCACTTAGTGTCCGCTGAAATCAATGCATGCATTAAGGTTATTCTGGCTTACTGTCTCTTGACGCGATTAGGTTTCTTCTTCAACAATCTTGTTCGTGAGTCTTTGTCGGGTTTGTCCTACTGAGTATTGAGGTTCCTTGATTGTATTAATTCCTCCCTTTCCTATACTATTAAAGGAAACTTGTATTCTAGAAATTTGATTTAAAAATTGGCTGGACACTACAAGAAAAGGAGTTTTTTTTGGGGATGTCAGAAGTTGTCCCACAAGGTCAATATGTCATAGGTAAAGCCTTTTTCTTTTGCAAAAATGTCGTACAAACAATTCCGTTGTAAGGGAAAGAAATTGCGATGAAGTTTCAGTCATCGGTTAAAAAAAAAAAAAACAGTTAAAAGCTCAAATTATGATGACTTTCCTGAAAATGAGGTTGACCTTTTTTAAAACAATAAATAAATTGTGACGATATGATGTATCAAAAACCCTATTATTTGCAACCACATGCTTTAAATTCAAATTAAAAAATTTGAATCGACGAAATTACCTTACTTTTTGTGCCGACAATTTTTTTCCATCATTTTTTAGTATGAACGAACCATATGTATATATATATATATATATATATATATATATATATATATATATATATATATATAAACATGAAATAATCAAAAATATCTAGATAAAAATATACTCTATCTATAAAAGAATATATGACATCACAAATTTCAAGGACAACCTTTAACCATTAATTTATTTTAAATTATACTATATCATAAATATAAAAATATAATTTTTATATTCATATTAAAAATACTTTATATTAATATTTTTATTATATTTTTTATCAAGATATATTAGAAGATATTAATAATTAAAATTTGCCATAAAAATTCATGATGTCATATATTTTTTTACAAAAGAAGTACATAAGTACTAAATAGTCAAAATAAACAAATTTAGCAATAATTGCCACGACTATTTATACATCTAAAAAAGTTGTCTAAACAATCATCATCTAAACCCTCATCATCACCTTGGAAATAACAGCGGGGCTAATTCAGCCGAGGATGGGATATAGATTAAGATCTCGATGTCAAATTCACAATTTAGCCCAACTAATAGGGATGGCAATTTTTCCCGCGGGTTCGGGGCCCCGTCGGGGATTTCCCGTTCGGGTTCGGGTTCGGGGAGAGAATTCGGGGATCGGGTTCGGATTCGGGGATTCTTAACGGGGATTTTTTCGGGGACGGGGCAGGGACGGGTTTGGGGTCCCCGTCCCCGAACCCGCCCCGAAATTTTTTTATATATATATTTTTATATAATTATATATATATATATATAATATATATAATTTTTTTTATAGAATATAAATTAAAAATATAATATGAAAAAATAGTTTGAGGATCGGGGATCGGGTATAAAGTTGGGTTTCGGGGATCGGGTCGGATTTTATGAACGAGGAATAAATCGGGGATTAAAAATAGATCGGGGATCGGGTCGAGTATGGGGACTTGATCCCCGCGGGGATCGGGTCGGGGAATCCCCGATAAAAAAATTTCGGGGATCGGGTCGGGTTCGGGGATTATTTTCCTTATCGGGTTCGAGGATGGGGATGGGGTCCCCGTCCCCGACCCGCCCCGTTGCCATCCCTACCAACTAATCTATTGGGATCTGTTGTGTAAGAATGATTATTTGTTGTGAGCGAAGCATATCCAAAAGTTGAACCATACCAAAGATAAACATAGAAGAAGTAGACAATGAGGTATTGACTAGTAATGGTGGAGCACGATTTCCAACTAAAGAAGAAGAAGAAGCACCCAACAATGCACCCAACAATATGTGTTTGATGCCTTCATTGTGGCCCCAACGCTAACCTAGGACATCCTCCACTATCGCTTCCTCATTGATACCTTATAAGGTTATCGAACCTTCATTGAATTTGACTTCCTCTACCGCGACCTTAAAGTTATTCCGTTGCTTCCAATGTTGATTTTTTTTGACATATTGATTAGTTTATAAAAATAATTTTTTTATTCAAAAGTACTTATATAGTCTCTCATGGTATTGGAAGTCCATCCACCATTTCTCATATGTAAACCATTAAAAGTCTCTATTGGTGATGGTAACTCCTGCGTCTATTGATCAGCCTTTTACATTGGTAAAAAAAAAAGTGAATTAATAATACAAAATAATATTATAAGTAGCACAAGTTCAAATATATTTTATACATTTGAATATCAGTAGACTAAAATACACATAGAACCATAGAGGCAAAGATCTTTCATGTTCAATTTGCATTGTTAATTTGTTTCTTATCTTGCTTGCACAAATAATATAAAGACGATATACAAATTTGAATATCCATCTTGTACTTTGAATTTTTGAATTTAATATTACCTTTGTATCACTAGAACTCCATTCATTTATGCATTTTAGCCAAGTTAGATGGTCATACTCATTCAACTTCTAATCATTATCTTTCTTTCATTGCCACTTCAGATAATATTTTTTGTTCTTGTACTTGTCTCGACACATTCAATGATTATTGATCAATATCTTATCCTGTAGTCAACTCTACCTCTAACAATTAAGGATGAATTATATCTACACATTTAACTTTAAAAATATTAATAATAGTTAAAATGAAGTTATAATCCATATAGTTCACCTAATAATATATAATTACCTCAAGACTAGGTGTAATATTAGAATTTTGTTGCTCAAGTATTTATGCACACATTTTATACATCGATGGAACAAATTCTCCAATTACATTGTTGACATAATGAACAAACTTTTCCACCCATGACCCCACTTGATTATATTCAAAACAAATTAATTTTATCTTCTTTTGTGTTCGGCAGATTCAACCCTCTCCCTCACTCTTATGCCTTAACTTGCTTGATTTTTCAAAAGTCTTACATCCTTTTAGCATCTCCTTTGTTTTTCTCCCATATGTCTCCTTGTTTGAGTTTTGGTCGGTGCTATTCATCTCCCTTATCATTGTATCCGTAAAACTGACCCCCTCTCGTTCTCTTTTCTTTCTTGTTCCTTTTTCCACTTACATAGTGTTACTATCTAGCCTCTACATATTTTTAAACAAGTAAGGAAGGTTCAATTTTTTAAGTTTTCACCTTGTTCTTCCCTATTTTCCCTTCTTGATGTTCAAAGGGTAGCCTCGTTTTTCTCTCTTAGGAATTATATTTTTTTTTGTATTTATGATTTTTTTATTCTTCTTACTTTTATATTCTCTGTAATTTTTTTAAGGAAGTCTAAGAGGATCTTGATGATGCCTTATAAAGGTATTTATGTTTATTTTTGCTTAGCTTTAGATCTAGGTAAATTTAGTAAGCTCTTAAGATGGTAGAATATATTAGTATGAGCATGTCAGGCTTGTTAGGTTTATTATCATTCTAGGATTTCACTTATTGTGGAGTTATGCCTTTTATTTTATTATGTTAAGATTGTGAGAATATTTAGGTATGAATATATTTATTTTGAATATAAACATGAAATAATATATTGGAAATCCTATTATGGCATATGTATATTGCTATCATATGTGTATAAGCATGAAACTTGGATGAGAAAATGATTTGCATGATTTTAACATGTTTTTATATCTTCTAGAACTTGGAAGAATATGTTATTGATACTTGATGAATATTCTATTGGTTACTAATGAATATATAGTAGATTCATGATTAATATGCCTCAACTTGACTGATTTGGCTCTCGACCTTGTTATTTTATATTATTAATGTTAAGCACAAGTTGAATGTAAACACCTAATTTATATGAGTTTTATCTTTAAGAGCATTTCAGAAATACAAGGATGATTTAGGAAATTGTTTAAGTTAATCACATGTTGTTTAAGTGTTTTGCCCAAGTAAACTAGTTAACTAGTTGTGGGTAAAATCAATCAACTAGTTTTGGGTCACCGGCGAACTAGTTAAGTTGGGATTTGTATGTGTTGGTTTCAACCTACACCAACCAACTAGTTAGAGAATTAATTAATCCTCTAGTTCACCAATCAATTGGTACCCTTCAACTTGTCGATTGGGTTAGTTTTTTTTCCTTATTAGTTTGATGTTGTTCTTCACAAACCAGCTAGCTTATTTGTGGGCTTAATCGACTGGTCCCCTATGACATTTATTGTTGATTTTCTTATGGTTGACCCTATGGGTTGATTAAAGTTTGATATTAGATTATATTTTTGATACTTTTTGCTATCTTTTTTTGTTAGCATTTTTGTTAACATTATATAGATATTTGTGTTGACTTGATTGTTAACTTAGTGTTAGCCCTTGAATAAATAGAAATAAGAAGGTTGGAAAATATTAAACTAATATAATTTGGCTATGTGTTCATAATATGGTGTGATGCCTAGATGACTTTGAGTTATATTGGCCTTTGGGGTTCTTTGATTTGATTAGGTTATTGATTTGTTAACAACCCTTAGTAGTCAAGGAGGTTTCGAATTGGTTTATTAGTTTATCATGTTGGATCTTAGTGCCCTTTTAGGAATAATATTAATGATATTGGATAAGACATTAATCATTTAAAGTGAAGGAATTGAGTTTGGAAAGGGATCTCATGCCTTGGTAGGCCACCAAATGCATAGTTGGGCATTCGGGTCAAATGACTAATTTCTTCTCATAGGGATTCACAAATCCTATAATGGGTACACGTAATTAAGGAATTGAGTTTTGAGGTATGTGTACATGACTTAGACCAGGTAACTTCTTTGATGTGATGTTAGGACGTTAGTGGTTTTATTTGTATACAAATTTGATGTCGTGTGACTTCTTTGATGTGATGTTGGGAATTTAGTGGTTTAATTGGATATATTCACCCCTAATGATCTTTGCTTTAGATTATGAGATTTTATTTCTCTCAAGAATTAATAATTGGATTGGATGAATTTCCAAGTTCCCTCCTGAATAATCTAAATTAAGGTTTTTCATAGTATTTGTTGATAATATCAAAATATTATTATGATTTGGCCCCTTTTTGGGTATGATTGTTTGTTATTGTATGTTGAGCTTTAAGATCATGTTTATCCTTCACTTTTGTTATCACGTGTTGTATGCTTTATGCATGATTCCATTATTATATGTTCGATTACAATTTGTGCATGCTACCCCTTTGAGGTATTGTGGTTTACTTAGTACGAGGAAGTTTTACGGATACTATTACTTCTTTAGATGAGTACATACGCACCATGTAGTGATTGGAGGACTTTGAAGAGTAGTATCTTGTGTGACCCCATATTTTGGGATTTTAGAGTCAAGAGTTAGGATAAATTGGTGTTGTGTTATTAGGTGTTCTTTTGTTTATTTTTTTTATTCTTACATTTCCAATTGTATTTTGATAAGTTTTGATGTATGGAGGTTGTATTATTTCTAACACTTTTTTTATATTGTTATCTCTCTCTTGTTATGCTATTTTATTGGTTTGTTGAATTATTTTAGTATTAACACTTGGTGTAAGAAAGGTACAAAAATTGAACTTATGCTAGTTGTGGTGGTAATATATCTAATATTTTGTGAATATGTTTCTTGATCAAAATAAAAATTTTAAGTACTAAAAATGGGAGTGTTACAGTAAGGGTTATGGTTTAAAGGTTTAGGGTTAAGGATTAAGGGTAAGTTTAGGGTTTAGGGTGTAGGGTAAATGTGAGGGTTGAGGTTTAGGATATGGGTTAGGGTATAAGGTTATGTTTATGGTAAGATTTAGAGTTATGGTTTAGGGTTAAGAGTTGATGCTTTAGGGATAAGGTTTAGGGGGTTTGAAGTTTTGTGTTATGGTTAGGGTTAGGGTTAGATATATAGGTTGTGGTTAGGGTTTAAGGTTTATCTTATTTTGAGCCAAATATAATAATTCCAATTTAATATTTAGGGTTCAATTATGCTTAAAGTAATAATATTTACTTGCATATAAATCTAATACATGATAAAAATAATAACATTAACTTGTTATATTTTTCTTAATTTAAAAGCATATTATTCTATTATTATACATAATCTATATATATATACACACACATATACATGCATACTTTATTTTCTTATACTTTAATAAAATATCATACTTAATTTCTTTTCTTGCTATATCTACGTTCTTTTCATATTTTTCTTAACTCAAAATTTTAGTATCTTATTTAATTTTAATTATTTATAAGGCTAATAATACTTTATTTCTTAAAATAATATATCCAAAACTTGCATATATATTGAATATCAAGAATCTGTATATTTACTAACATACAAATACAATACTTAAAATGATAACATTTAATGGCATATGTATAATTATATATAAATATATTTAAAAAAATATTATAATTAATATAATATGTCCACAAAATTGAAAAAATCAAACAAATAACATTACAACACACACACACACATATATATAAGCTCATACTAATAGTAGTGGTAGTAACAATGATCGTCGGTGATAGAGGTGGCAAGTGCCGACGGTGGGTGGCATATGGAGATCCAAGCTAGAAAAAAAACCAAATATATCAAATAAATTAATGCTAAAACTTAAAAGATGACTTAAACTAAACAAAACCAAGCTCCAAGGAAGGGAGTAGATCGCATAAAGTGGTGGTGGAGAAATTTGGTGGTGGCGGCGGTTATAGGGGTGATAAAAAAAATAAGGATATATCTAAACAATAGATGTTAAACTAGCAAGAATATAACAAAAAATGCTAGAAAACATACACATTCTACCTTTTTGAAGCTCAAATGCATTTTTGAATTAAGATGGAGAGAAAGAATAATGGGAATGGAAATGTGTTCTATTGTTTTTTTATGGTAGAATATTGGATGACATGTATCATGGGAAATAAGGCAATTTCAATTTAAAAAAATGTACATAAATATTTTGTATAACTTTTAGAGAATTTTGAATGACATGTCATCTAAAAAAGGTGAGTTTTGGATGAATGTTTTTTATAGAAAAAATTCTTCCACCAATTTTATAACATCCCTATTTTTACTAATCAAATTGTTTTGTTTCAAAATATGATTTATGGAAGCAAAACAAGAAATGGGTTGAAACCACAGTATCTAGCATTGAATTTGTGACCTTGAGATATAAGATGCCTTTGAATTCGAAATTACTTGATCAAGTCATGTTAAACCCTAAAACAAAGCCACTTTCACTAACACAATCTCTATTTCCTTTGATAGCTACTTTTTTGTGTTATGGAAAATTGCAATAAGCTAGCGCCAACAAATTGACCTTTCTTAGCCATGTTAAATCATCTGAAAACCAAACTCACGAGCAACAAGCAACATGCCATCAACAAGAATTCACACACATTACTTACTAAAACCAATAGATCTCAGCAACAACAAAGGAACAAGGAGCAACAATGAAGGGAAAAAAAACTAGCTAAAAATATAATATCCTATAATTTTAAACCTTTTAATTTACTCTTTTGGTAATCATTGTTTAAATTTTTATGAGGATGTAATACCTCATATTTGGAATTAAAATTGTATTATGTTTATACTATTTTATTCACTTTAATTTTAGAAAAAATATTAATTTTTTTAGTTTTAGAAGTTTTAAAAAAATGCTATTTTTAGATTACTTTTGGTAACCCAAAAATTACTATTTTTTGATTAAAAAAATAGTTATTTTTATGTGATAATGTGTTGATAACATTTTAAGGATTTTTTATTAGTTTTTAGATTTTTTCTAAAATTTTAAATGCTACTTTAAACCTTTATTTTATATATAATAGTAAAATAGCAAATTGATAATTTCATAAACCTAGTGTAGATTAAGTATGAACTCATTCAAAGTGTTAATGCTATACACAATGGGAAAAAGTGAGAGTGGTGTTCATTCTTAGGGATTTGCTTGTCATCATTTATTTCAATAGCTGCTTTCATACTTTTTTGTTGTAATTGATATTTTCATCTAGTTTTGATTTCCATTGAGTATACTAGAAATTTATATTTTATATTCTCTTGAGTTAAAAATAAATTTTTGTGTGTTTTCTTATTATAAGTAGCTTTAACAACTAGTGTAAGTAGGACATTGGTGTCTACTTTAATTGTGGTGCTAATACCCTTATTGTATTTAACTTTTGCATATATTTTTTTTATATTTTTCTAGGTGATTAGTTTTTAAAAAGTGGGGGTATTACAAAAAACATGTGGAGTATAAACTCATAATAACATGTTATCAACATAATCTAGAAGGTTATTATATACACAGATTGTTGTGTACATAGCAAATATTCTCTTAGGTTTTATTTAATTTTAGCTTATTTACTGATATGATTAAATATACAAAATATATTCATTGGATCAATTTATTTGGTAACTATTCATGGAATCAATAAAAATTAAAAGATCAAGAATATTTAGTCAAATATATAGAAAATGAGGATTATATTTTAATTATCACAGCAACACTTTGATTGTTTAGGTCAAATCCTAGATATCATTTGCAACATCTTTCAACTTGTTATTTTTTAGCATCCTCATCAAGATAGTAGCCATATACCACAATAAAAAGGCCCTTGAAAACACTAATCATGAATTCAAAACCGCAAGGGAAGTCACTTGAACAACCTAAGGGTTTTGTAAAGATGACAAAATAATAATTAAATCATAATAATTAGATAATAATATTTTCATTAAAGGGTCATGTTATTAGCAGAGATTAGACTATGGTCATTCACCCTGGATCCCCAGCAAGGACAATAATCTTTTATTCATAAAAGGAAGAGCTAACTCAATAATTAGATGATGATGATGATGATGATCATATAGTTTATCAAACATATTTGCTACACAATGTTCACAATATTATGATAAAGTTCAAATAAGTTTGACAAATTAAGAAATAAGCTTCAATCACCGGTATAAAAATGACCATAGACAGTGGTAGAAAATGGAAAAAGATGATGGCAACCCACATCCATGCAGCCTAAAACTTTCTATAATATAGACTACCATTGAAATAACAATTGTCTCTAATATAAGATAAAAAAAGGTGCTTAAAAAATAGTGAGAAGGATTAGATGGCGGTTGCAGACTAAAAATAGATTTATATTGTCCATTATAAAAGGTAATTTAAGCCCAAAACCATCGTCTAATCCTTTATCCAAATTTTTTGAGGTATAGATTAGATAGTGGTTGTGGGATAAAACCATAGTCTATGGTCCAATATAGATGACATTGTTATCCAACAACTGTTGTCTAATCATTATTCCAATATTTTTTAGTATAGGTGATGTTAGAACCACCACCTATAACCTTTTTTTTTTAAGGAAAAAAACTTATTGTTACTACCTATACCATACAATTTTTTATACACAAAATCTGAATATATTCAACTAATATACAATCATCAAGTATGTATATCCTAACTCATAATATTAATTTTTAACTATATCAACTAAAAACTCATAACATAAATCAATTTATAATGAAATTATAAGTAGATAACTTAGGCATCTCTTCAAGAAATCATACACATTGTGCCTTTTTAGTGAGAACCAAATAATATTTATCACTATTATCCTCTATATCACTTCCTCTAGCTATAACGACATGTTGTTAGATCATTCATTACCTAAGCTTTGCATTCTAGAGCCTTTCATCATGATATGAATTTCACTTTTACCAATTCTTTCATGTGAACTCTTTATCTATTTTCTTTACCTTTTTCCTTGAATATATGTCATTCACAAATAATATACAACTTAAGTAAGGCATACATTTCAAAATTCAAAAAATTCAAGTGCATTGTATTATATTTACATATATAAAATATCATTCATCTAACTAAAAAATCTTGTGATCTTATGTTCTTATAAGAGAATATCCTACCTTATGAAATTATATGTGCACACATGTTGAATTATCAAAAAGTTATCATAAACATTGGCTTTTGGAACTCACAACATAAAAAACCTCATTTTGAAAGCCAAAAAAGTTTTTTTCGGGGCTCTAGAAGTGTTATTTATAGGAGGTTTTAATGTGCCGATAACAATTAATACCTAAAATGAAAACAAAATGAAAATCCAATAAGGAAAATTGAGTCAAAATTTATGTCCATCAGAAGATTGTGGACAAATTACAACAATCATATCTTAAACAAATGTATAAAAAGTATACAAAGGCTAGTATATACCTAATAACACTTAGAACTATCAGTAAATTAAACTAAAAACTATAACATTGATACCAATGAACTTTTAATGATATATAAAACACATAACATAGTAAAATTGAGGAAGCATTTATGAAGAAAAAAGATAAAAAAAATACATGCATATTAAGGTAAGGAAACGATGGAGAAAAGAGAATAATAAGAAGTATTGGTGGTGGCAGTGATGGTGATGGAGGTGGTCGATGGAGATGAAGAATGAAGATGTGGAGGAAGCAACAATGGTGGAGGGATTTGGGGAAGAAGTAGTTTACACAGTATATTCATGCAAATGTGATGAAAAATGCCTATTAGATTAAAAGTGAAGAATGGAAAAAAAAACTACTAAAGTATAAACAACAACAAAAAAAAAACTAGAAAAAAATTGCACTAAGGTATAGACGGCAGTTATAACACAAAATTATTGTTTATATCCTTTACAAAATTTAAAATCCCAATAAGGTATTTATGATGTTTTGGGGTACGACGTCTGTCTATACCCATCCCTAGTGTGCTCAAATAATAGATGATGGTTATAAGTCCCTAACAACTATCTATTTCTTCCACTTGCTTTCATCTCAATTGATTTTTTTAATTAAAGAGCTCATAGAATACTTTTCGTATTAGAATAATTGTATATATGTTGTTGCTTGTGTTTATTTTTGCAGTAGTGAATATTAATATAGTAGTATGTTTGCCTTGATTGTAGGCTCGTGGTTTTATATACATTTTCTTTATTTCTATACACTTGTTGCAACAGCTTAGCAAGTAACAAATGTCTAGAATTAGTAAGAGATACACTATGACTAATCTAAAAATTAGAGAAAAAATAGGGCATGCAAGAAAAATAAAAGGAATCCAAGACTTTCCTAAAGAGTTAATTGCATGGAGAATTAGTTAATTTACAAGAAAAATCAAAGATAAAGGGCTAACAAGAAAAATCTAGCCTTAGACCAAACCAATTAGACACCTCCCAAATAATGTGTGACATATGGTAACCAAGACACCAATCCAACTTCAACTGCAAAATCTCCACTAATAGAACCTCAATCCATTAGCTGCCAACAACCCAAATCTAAAATTTAACTCTAAAAAACACATACCTGAAGAGGAACAAGATCTAGGTTAGAGTAGAAGTAAACAGTTGAAAGTGCTTGCAAAATGAAGAATGGAAGGGAAGAGGGTAATGGAGGACTCAACGGTAGAGAGAGAACAAAGTTGAAGGAAGTGTTATTGATTAAATGGATGGAAAGTAAGCTAGATATAGGTGTTGTTTTCTTCATGATGATGTGAAGAATGGATGGGAGAAACATCAAAGAATGCAATGGAGGACTTAAATTCAAGAGAGAAAACAAAGGTGAAAAATTTGTTGCTTGAGAATCAAGTTTTTAGAGCAACTCAAATTAAAGTAAGCGAGAGATGGAGCGGGGAATAAATAAATGAGTCGGGTGAGTTTTTTTGTGACTATTATTGGTAAAACCATTATTAAAACTAGTTTTTAAATTCCTCTATAACCGTTATTAAATGTTGGGTCAATTCTCACTCAACTTTTAACAATGGTTACATGGAAAACCATTATCAAAATATTGGTTTTTAATGAAACATTTTCACAAAACACTTATTCAATCTTGATTTCTCAACGTGCCCACAAATCTTCATACTTTTGATTTCGTTTTTATATTAACCGTTATCTTTTTGGCATTATTGAATGCTATTTTTGTAGTAGTGAGAATAGGTGAGGAATTGAAAGAAAGCAAAATAGAAGGAGATTGTACCACATTTAGGTTGAAGAGTTGGCTATATAAGGTGCTATATTCATTAATTTTATTACATTATATAGAAAAACAAAGCCTAAAGTTATATATATATATATATATGAACCTCTCTTGTGTGAGATTATTAAAAGAAAGTTTAGCCACTAATATCTAATGATATTATTATTTTATTTCCATATTATTAATAGTAATAGATACTTCCTTTGTATTAAAAATGAAGTCGTTATGTCATTAAATTTTCTTATAAAAAAGAAAGTCATTTTACAAAAGTTAAAACCTAATTTATATTTTTACCCTCACTTTTTTTTAATGATATATGTATTAAATGCTTTGTTATTTTTCAATGAATGGTGTAAGTGTAATTTTAAAAGTACTTTTACTAATTTATTAAAAATTATGGAAAATGATAGAATGACTTTGTTTTAATATGAAGGAAGTATTATTTATTTTGATATTCCATTTGAATTATACGTGTGTGGGAAAAGTCAAATCCTGAGTTAACTAATTATTCATTGGCATTGTATTAGGAAAACGTAGTTTTCATGTTTCCCAACAATAAGAAGATAACTAGGATTTTTAGACATATATGGCATATATACATTTGGATATATATAGTTGATTTGCTAGGAGTTGGTATATCATCTTCCTATCAAATAGCAATGACTCATTTTCTTGGAATTTTTTTTATCATTTTGAACATTGTTTGAGAGCATAACTTAATATTAGAGCACTTTAGCTACTTGTGCCAATTATTCTTATCCCAAGTACACCCTTAATCTTAGTCATTTCATTAATATCATTGTGAATTGATAATGGATAGTTGAGAATGAGAAGATACAAATAGAGTTGAAATATGGTGAATCACACAAACAAACGTAGTTTATTGACAAGTACATGACATATGGATGATACAACACAATAATCATAAACTGCAAGGTTTACACTAAAATCTATTTATTATTATTTACTATTAAGGCCATGCTTGTGATGGCAATAACATAGGTATAAGAAATACCCCAGTATCTATTTTTCTTTTTCATATTGCTTGGGATGACAAAAAATAAATCCAAAAGAAACAAATCTCTACCACTTGGGGCTTGTTTGGCATGAGGGTAATAGGGGTGGAAAATATTTTTTTCCTATTTTGTGTCTTTTATATTAACTATTTATTTAATAATAATAATATTTTCAATGAAATACCCATTTTAGATCAATTTAATATCTAAAATGGGTATTTGTCCAAAAAAGAAATTTTTAATTATAATTATACTATATAAGATATGTAAAATATGGGGATAATTAGTTTTCCACCCTTATTACCCCTATGCCAAATGAGCACTTGGTGGAAAAAAATATACCCCTCCTCCACCCAAGATCCACTAGAAATCATTGTCACGCCACACACACTCCACTAACACTACCAACCAATTTAATTATTGACAGTGATTCACCAATCCCCCAAATATTCCCTCAAACAACAAACATGAGGAAGGGGGAAATATCACCCCCTTTTCTTATCCCTAAACATATTCCCCCTTATTTATTGCTCTCGTTCCAAGCATGAACTAAGGGTGAAAACCGGCCCTCTTATCTTATCTCCTTGTCCCCTTCAATAAGCACTAACAACTTATTGTCCACTTCAAGGTAAAGTATATATATGCTGCGATCAAAAGTTACAAAGCACTCAGTGATTAGAATTCAGATAATATATATGTGTGTGTGAGTGTGTATATAGATAGATAGATAGATAGATAGATAGATAGATAGATAGAGGGAGAGGGAGAGAGAGAGAGAATTAAATTAGGTACTAATAATAATTACATAGCCAAGAAACATACGTACACCCACATTTATATCCAGTGGGGCATGTGTCGAAGTTACAACGCTTAGGGATAGACAACGCAACCTCAAGATTAAACATATGAGATATTTAGCAGTCCTAGACATGAGCATTGTTGAAATGCCTCAAAAATATTTATGTTAAGAATATAATTAAATAAGGATTTATTAGGGAATTAATTTAATTAATTATTTTTATCAGAATAGGAAGAAATTATTTAGGGCAAATTAAGAGGAAATTACAAATATTTTTATAAGGAAAAATTTGGGCATTTTGCTAATTAAAAAGGAATTTAGGAAAAATATTTTAAAAATCCTAAATTAGCCTAAAAAGGAAATTTAATATTATTTTATTTAAATATTTTTATTTTAAATACCCAAAAAAATTTTATTAATTTAATTGACCCCAACCTACTTTAATTTTTCTTTATCCTTTTCCTTTTTTCTTTGTCCTTCTTCCTTTTTCTTTCTTTTCTTTCTTTTTCTTTTCTTTTCTTTATTTTTCCTTCTTCCTTCTGATTGGGCCCGTTGTGGCCCAATCCCTCCTTTTTCTTTCCTCTCGTCCATGGCCCATCCTCTATTCTTTTCTTTTCTTCCTTCGGCAGCCGAAACGCTGCGTATTGCATCTTTTTCCTATGGAACTCCGTGTTCCATTTAAAATATTTATAACGGGCGCCAACTAGCCCGGTTCTCCCTTCTTTTTCTTTTCTTTCTTTTTCCCCCAGCCACCCGGTTCACCTTCTTCTTCCTCCTCCACCATCGACCTGCAGCTCCGTCGCCTCCGAAAATGGCATCGCCGGCCATGCTTGACTTGACCGGCCATTTCTCTTCTCTTTCTCTTCCCCTTGAATTGCAAATCATCCTAACCTAACCCACTTCCCTTTTCTTTCATGTAAAACTCTCCTTTTCCTACACGAAAAGTTGACCTTGACCTAAATTTGTGCCGGCCGATTGACGTCGCTGGCTCCTCCAAACCCTACCTGCATTATCCTCCTACCGACCTTTAGAACCCCAATTTCCCCTATAAACTCTATAAATACCCCTTGTTTGGTTGATTTTAAATTTTTTTTCCCGAAACCCCAAGAAACGTACCTTGTGCACCATCGTGACTTCAGACGACCTTTCCTCCGCCGTCATCCAACTACACCACCATCTCAACCTACCTAAGTCTTCCCTGCACTGCCCTCTAACTAACCGAACCACCCATCTCCCTCGATTCTTCTTGCACGAGACACCACAGCCGTGTAAAGTTCCCTACTCATCAAGCCAAATTTTTACACTCGCAACCCCTCGTGCCACCATCCACCACCACATCTGCCGCTATCACTGCCTCCTACACCACCCAAAAGCTGCTACTAATCTTCCTCCACCTAGCCATACCCTTCTTTTATCATTTCTCCTTCTCCTTCTCTCTTTTTCTCTTTCTCTTCATTTCGACCGCCACCTCTGCCGTCGTGCGCTGCCGCCACTTGCTGTGCCACCACCCTCACTTTACTCTTCTCAGCCTAGGCTACCACCTACACCTCAACCACCACCCTCATTCTCCACCTCTTCTTCTCAAACCTCAACTTTTTCCTTTTCTAACCTCTTTTCCGGCCACCGCCGCCGCCGCCGTGCACCACCTCCGGTGCCACCCATCTCCGCTGACTCAAGGTGAAACCCTAGACCCTCTCAACCCTTCTCCCCTATTTATTTAAGCTTGCCCTAATTTATTTTAATTTTTAACCTTTATTCGATTATTATTATTATTTGGTGTAATATTAATGTCATTATTTCTTGGCATGGTTGAGAGTGTGTAGGAATTATTTAGATCATTAGTTTCGAATTAATAATATTATTAGTATTATTATAAGTTTTATTATTATTATTATTATTATTATTACTATTTCTATTAATTACTTAGAGGGTCGAGTAAGTTTTATTAT
This sequence comes from Tamarix chinensis, assembly GCA_030549775.1. Classification (NCBI taxonomy): domain Eukaryota; kingdom Viridiplantae; phylum Streptophyta; class Magnoliopsida; order Caryophyllales; family Tamaricaceae; genus Tamarix; species Tamarix chinensis. The sequence goes on along the minus strand of CM060177.1, from coordinate 9,706,215 downwards.
TATTATTATTATTATTATTATTATTATTATTATTATTACTATTTCTATTAATTACTTAGAGGGTCGAGACTTATTTTACTTAAATAAGTCGATTACTATTATTATTATTATCAGTATTATTATTTTATAATCCGATTATTATAATTAGCACTATTTTTATAAATAATGTTTTAATGATATTTTTAGTATTATTTTGGGTGGAGGGTAAAAGCCCTTTTACGACCATCCGTTTTGAATCCTATTAATATTATTATTAGCATTTTTGGTATTATTTCGTGTAGTTATTATTAGTATAGTATTATTTTATTAAAAAACCTAGTATTGGGATAAGTTAGTAAATAATAGTATTTTTAGTAGGGAACCTAATTCTAGCTTTTTTCTCATAATAGGTGAGACCAGTCAAAGCCCTAAAGAGGTATTGGAGTGTACTCCAAGACCGATGACGTTTTATGTAAGGAGTAACTAAGGTTGTTTGTGTATTATGTGCTTTATATGCTATGCATGCCATGTGATATAAAATTTTAATGTATTTTATGTGTAATTGTATAACTGTCATATATGCAGCATGATATGGAGTTAAGGTAAGATCGTGCATTAAATTGTGGCATGTGTATTATGTGTATTGGTTGTGTTATTATTGTGGTATGGTGTGGCCTATAAGACATGCATGATAGGTTTTGTAAAATAATGATGGGGAGTGTAATAATGTGGAGTTAGGGTTTACATGGAGTTGGGGTTTGCATGGAGTTGGGGGTTTGCATGGTGTCAGGGTTTGTATGGAAGTAGGGTTTGCATGGAAGTAGGGTTTACATGGAAGTAGGGTTTTCATGGAGTAGGGTTTGTATGGAAGTAGGGTTTGCATGGAAGTAGGGTTTGCATGGAGTTAGGGTTTACATGGGAGTTAGGGTTTGCATGGAGTTAGGATTTGCATGGGTGTTAGGGTATGCTATGGTTGTGGTGGTCAACTAGGGTTTGGAGGATAAGAATAGTAGGATTTGCATGGGTGTTAGGGTCATGCATGTCTGGGGGAAAGCTTCTGAATAAAATACTTAAGACACTAATCATTTAAAGTGAAAGATTATTGAGCCGGATCCGAACCAATCCACCAGTTAGAAATAGTGGTATGGACCTGATATCCCATAAGTGACTGATCCACCGGCTAATAATAGTGGTGTGGGCCTGATGTCCCACAAGTGACCGGCCCACTGACAATAATAGTGGGGGATGCCAAGCTCAATAAACACAAACCAGAGTTTGCTAAGGTACTTAAAAGATACTAATTATTTACAGTGGAACACTATGTGAGTAGGAACCGAATCAATCCACCAGTTAGGAATAGTAGTGTGGACATGTTGTCCTGTAAGTGATCGATCCACCAGCGAATAATAGTGATGTGGACATGTTGTCTTGCAAGTGACCAGCCCACCAGCTAAAATAGTAGGAGGTTCCTATACTTGCATGGATTTGATAAAAAGTATGGTGTGAATCGACTTCCGATAAGAGATTAATTAAATAATTAATTTGTACTATTTGGGCCTTTAAGTGTGAGCTTGATCATTTATAAGCTGTATAATATTCTACATGACTTTATATATTATATGTGTGGGTTTGAATACGTAAGTTGAATATTATCCTGCATGATTTTATGTACTTGTGTGTTGGCCTTAGAGTTCGGTTACCTTCCTCAGTACATAGCGTACCGATCACCCTTTTTATGGGTGCTGCTCATTCCCATAAGTAGAAGGCCCGTTTGACGTGTTGCAGGTAGGTGATGCCTTCTTTGATTCCATTGATGTCTATGGGACATCAGGTGGGGCCGAGTGATGATTTGGGCTGGATTAAGTCCTTGGAGTGGCGTGGCCAATTTTTCCATTATGAGATTATTATTCCTTTTTTCTTTTAACTATGTTTGAAACCCAGAAACAATTTTAATATTGTAGCTATCTTTATTCTCTGAAGAAGTATCGCTCGTATTTCAGATTATGTAAAACTCATGCATACTCTGCTCATTGATTTGCGAACTTTAATTTATGTATTAATGTATGATGATGGCAATATTTTTCTTAGCCTTAGTACTTGGTATTGGAACCGTAGGAGTGAACCGGTCTGGTACTAAGTATGGCGGTAGCATCCCTAGAATTTACGGATTTTAAATTTAAAGGTTTTGTGTAAAAAAAAAATAGTAAACTTTGGGGTTTTACAACTATACACTAACAAATTGGGTTCTGACCCATTCCCTTAATCCAAGCTTAGACTAGAATTTGTTGTTCTTTTCCCATGCTGAATGTGAGTGGCAATGTGCTGAATTCTTAGTGCTATAAAAAACAAGGCAATTTTTACTTGATTGCATTATAAGTATATATACTACTAGTATTTGGAAGTCTGTTATCAGTTAATGGGAAAAGCACCAGCATCATATTGAGCACTAAACAACGACTTTTGTTAATCTATTAGCTTTTGTTTCATCATGGTTTGAAATTTTTTTGTCTGTTATTTAGTTCATTGCTTTCTTTCTTCATCTAGATGTAATTAAGAATCGTACTGACAATGAGTTACTCTACATTGTCTAGTTTACCGACAACTTAGCAATTCCACACAAGAATACCAGCATCGTCCTATTCTTTCTAGTCACCTAGTCATTGACATTAAATGTATTACAAAACTAACTACTCTGTAACTAACCGCTATAGCTAACAAAACATGGTGTTTGTTTCTAACATCATTAAAACAAGCTCTTGTTTGTCTCCAACAAAAGGTCTCATGTTCTAAACCTTCAAGTGTAGTATCATCCACCGATCTTAAAAAAAATAAAAAAATAAAAAGTCTGCTACTACAATCTCACAAGCTAGTGGAGATTGCCTATGTGCATCTTGTTACCCTACAAACCCTATCGAAAATGGGATTCATATTGGATGTTACATTTATCTTCTACCTTTATCAATCATCGTATTCATAATGCATCAACAAAAATAATGTTTTTCTCTCTTGTGGGAAGGAAAGAAAAGAGACCCATCTTTCAACCAGGAATTGATAATGTAATTTGATCTATGCTTTCATAGATAGAGTTCAAATCCCCTCCCTCTTCCTTCTAACGGGGTAAAGGGAGAATGGGTCAACAACACTAACCACAAAATAGAAATAATAACAAATCAACGCCATACAAATTACATGAAAAAACCCTTCTAATGTGAAAGGGAAACAACCACGGGACACTTTGGTCCACTTAGAAAACTTTCACTATGAAAAATATGAGATACATAGTTTAGTATTCAAGTGCTAACTGTAGGCTACAATTATCAATCCAAAAATAGCACAACTAGACAACAATTGCAACACCTAAAAAAGAATTTGCAACCCTAAAATGAAGCTATTGTAAACACACCCAAAGGTTGATATACAATGCACAAAACAATGAGCCCTTTTACAATAATCAACAAAAATATGTTAACAACAACCTTACAAATTTTCAGCCAAAGCCAAGCATAATAGACCACTCAATTACAGCCAAAACCAAAACCTATATTAAACCGATCTAAACAAAAACATCAACTAAAATACCAACAAAAACCTAACCCGAAGAGATCAAAATCAAATCTCCACCATTCAAAATCAAGATTGGTGTTTTAGGAAGCTTGTGTCAAAAAATCAAAACGATCGAACAATGAATGACTTTAGATCTTGGAATTAATCAAACTTGTAACAAAGAGAATAATGACAATTTTTTTTTTGTATTTCTCTCTCTCTCTCTCTCACCTATAAGATTTAAATCTCAATTTTCTCACAATTACTCACCTTCTGACATCAACTTTAAAATGATCTCTTGGTGTTTAGCTTTTCCAAAGTTAGATCATTAATAAAAACAATAAAAATGACCTTTATTAAAAAAATGGAGTGTGCCACATAGGATCGAGCCTAAATACCCCAACACCCCTTATCTTTCTTTTTTTCTTTTCTTTTTTTTTTTTGCCACAGAAGTCAAATTTGATGGCACTCATTCTCCACACATATAATAAACTACAAGCTACTACCTTTTGCTGAAATTTGGAACCTAAGAACAGGGACTGGAGTTTGAGCCTACGCCGAAAGAGATTAGGGAAAAAAGACGTGCAATGTTTGTGAGCTCAAGACATAGTAAGCCGTAAGTGATTCCCCAACAACCAGAAACTTACAGTTAGATAACGACAAAATCAATAAAAAATTGTATCCGGACCCTGAGCGGAGAGCCCCATAACTCGATACTGAAGGTTTATTATTGGCAAAAACCAAGGTATCAAAGGTGCCAACAAGTTTGACTCCCAGCACGTCCCCTCTCTCAGACTTCTTCGTCAGACCTTTTGTCTAAAGACCAGTAAAAACTGATGCCACCGACACCGAATTATTATTATTATTATATAATCAATCCGCAGTTAGCCATTCAACTGCGATACCAGATTTTTGTTTGCTAGTCCGAGAGGTACTGATTGCAGAAGCATATAATACCAGACAGCAAGATATTCTTACCATCTGAAAGGGTGTTGAGAGAAGATGGTAAAGTTGCTGAGATCATCTGATTTTCTTGGAAATTATAGATGTGTATATTAGTAGTATGTGACTCCTAACCATATAAAAAAAAAAAAAACCGTAGTATGTAACTCCTGTACTTACAACAAATCCCCCCTTACATATATATAAATGAGTTTTCTCACAAACATATCCGTGACTGTAGGGTGATAGAAGCAGCACATTAATCACATCTATTTAGAAAACTCAATTTCACATTTAAATCCAAAAAATTTTAATCAGTTGTCACACATCTAACTTCTGATAAAGGGCTTCGAGCATCATTCTCCCCGTGCCCATCATGTCCCTTCATATTAGCAGACACAGCTGATGCTTCTCGGATCTTATCAGATTTAGTATCCAATCTCTCATTTGGACTACTCCTACAACTCCTCGTTTTTGCATTATCAACACTACTATAACTCGGACTATTGTGACCATTCACTCTTCCATCAATATGACTAGTACTATAGTTCAGATATTCAGTCAGAACTCTCCTCACCCCAAACCCACGATTCACAAGCTTGCTGCTGCTGCTAAGGAACGGGGATCTTTCTCCTCCTCCTTTTAACGGTGAATACGTAGGAGTGTTGAAGACTGTCTTCTTGTACGGTGTGTCTCCTCCTGATGTTGGAGCAGTGTATGGGATTGTAACGGTCTTGTGAGCAATCACGCTGACTCTTGGGATTGATGAGAACTCATCAGAATGCTTTGTTAAGTCGTCCACATAAAGGAGATCGTCTATTCTTGCCACTATGTTAAATGCCAAGCTCTCGAGGACTCTTGAATAGCTCTCCAGAATAGATTTGCCAACATCCTGAAAAGCAAATCCTACAGCTAGGTGAAAAATGCAGGCGGTAAATGACATAGACAAGAATTAGAGTTGGCCAAACCTTGTTAAACTGGATTTTGTTCATGTCTAAGGTGGTTTGAGGGAGACCAGGGAACCTTTGTTTAAGGCCTAGAAGAAGGCTTTCAGCTCTATCTGCTAGCAACTCTCGCTTCTCAACGTCAATCATCAGTTCCTTGACCATTCCCCATGATGACTTCGACACGGATTTCTTTGAACTACCACCATGGTTCCTCGAGTTTGTCTTCTGACGCCATAAATACATTGAGGCTTCTACACGATTTGCAATCTCAATGGCTTGATGCTCAGACGACAAATCAAGACAATCAAGAAGGCATTCTGGTGAGAACTGATCCGATGTTACGTATCTGTAGATTACATCACCTAGGCTTGCTCTTCCATTCTGCAACAGAATCCACATAACTCAATAAAAACTGCCAGATTGATGCATCAGGAGAATCGTTAAATAAGGAGGAGGTAATTACCTTTGGCAGATTTTCCAAGTAAGATTCAGGGACATCCATATCAGCTAGTGTAATGCTATTGATAGCCATAGCAGCCTTGAGTATCTGGTTCGTACTATCTCGTTTGTGCTGCAGCTGCTTTCTTGTATCTTCGTGGAGGCCACCAGAAGGAACACGAGGGACTGGAAGCCACCATTTCTCTTCTTGGCGCTGAAGCTGTCTCCTGAGAGAGGTGGATCCATCAGCTTCTGTTGTTACAATGCCTTGGTCTACGTACCAGAATTCTGTGTTATGAAAGCTACCTAATATTTCCTGCAAATGTGGATAGTGGCTTACGCTGAGGATTACTAGATCAAATTCAAAAAATTTGTGAAATTGCAGGCACACGAGTTAGTGAGGATTACGAGAAGCATGTTATCCAATTTGCGAAGAGCTGGGAGATTAACGTAGAGATCAGATCTCGGTCTGCAAGTCATGACCTGAAATGTAAGCAAGTGGTAAGTAGTTACATGAATGAAATATTAGTGAAAATCAACTATATGTTATTTAGCTTGTCAACAATATCTCATTGGAATCGGATGAATTCTTCGAACAGCCTAGTCAGCCCAAAAGACTACTTTCCTCTATGTTGAAATGGTGACAAGCTTCTACTGATGAAGGCTCCTTTGCACATACCAAAAGTTGATAGCACAATGCTAAATTTGAGATTTTAAGACGAATTATGATCGGCCTTTCATTTTCTGGAAACCACTAGAACCGTCTCAAAAAACCTCACATGCAGAAGAATGTGAAACGTAAAGTCCCAAAAAGTTCATATGACCTTCAAGATATCAAAACTAGATGTATTTAAGATACTATAGCAAATTATAAAAGAGCTCTATGATTTTTATCAGCTTTCATGCGGTGATTTAAAGATGAAACTGAGCTGATGTAAGAAAAAGTAAACATAGCAAAAGTAATATGTTCTGCAAGGGACACAAAATCCAATTTAAACCGTAAAGGGCTAAATTACATTGAGCTTTAAGTGTGAATGTGAAAATTACCTCAAGCTTACTTCCGTCTGGGAATGTCTGCAAAGTTGGTGTCAACTCAACAATATGGTCACTAACACACAGTAGCCATTCCATTTCTCGTCGCCACATCAATTTTTTCTCTGAAGGCAGGGGCTCCAGTCTCCACAATTGCCCAAACAAAGTGGCTGCATAAGGGAATTAAGTAGATCAACATCAACTCTCTGATTCACTCTCTGATTCAATTGGTTTTCAGAAAATAAATTATTATTATATTTTTTTGGCAATTTTGAACATGTAAATAACATACCGCACAAATTGGTAATGGCATTTGAGATGGACAATGCCGTGCTAACCCCATTTCCACAACCAGACATATCTTCTCCAAGCAACAACTTAGCGAACCTTTCTTTCATCAACTCAACCTCTACTTGAAAGCCACAAATATCATAATGTAATTATTAATATAATGTATTGCAGATAAAAGTATCAGCGACATTATGCCATTATTATCTAATTAAACAAAAGCAGGGGAGGGAGCTTAATCAAATCTAAAACACACCTAGCACTGAAGAGCCTTGTTTTTCTAATATCCTCCCATCCAACCTAGGATTCTGAGCAACGCTACATTGTGGAGAATGAAGAGGCCAGTTATTAATGGAAGGAGTAGAGTGAGACTCTTCTGTACTAGTATGGCTGCTCTCTTCATGTCCTGTTGCTTCTGAAGCTGAAAAATCAGAACTTGAGCTGCTCTCTCTGCCTGCTTCGTCAATCAATTCCCTGAAAGTATCAATCTTTCCTTCAAAACCCTCATATGTCTTTCCTAAACCCTCCATTGCTGCATCGATCGAACAGAGTGGACTACCCATGGCCATCCGTCTCCTTTTCTTCAGCGTTTTTTTAGTGCAAAATACTCAATTTGAGAAGACTCCCATATGTAAAGGGCTAATATAAAAATGCGTTTAGGCTACTGAAGCTTCAGCGTTTCAATAATGGAGGAAATAGCTCAATTTGTGAGTGAAAATGTGAGTGTTTTCATTTAATGATTGTAAGATGTGAGTGCAGCTTAGCCCTCAGAGGATAATGGAAATGGGGAGTATTAGAGAATGAATGAACTGACCAGAAGAGTGGCTGGCTCGCTTAAATCCGTTGGGTCGGTCATGTAGGTTCTATCTTTGAGGGCTTGTCTTGTGTCGGTGAGGTGGGATGCTGGTGGCCCTGGTGGGGCGGGTGTAAGGGGCTTTGCTCAAACAAGCCCCTAACTCGATAATAGTAATAATTAATCGAAACTCAATAAATGTTGGTTTGTGAAAGAATAATATAAAAAAAGGAAGGTTACGTTACGAGAGTCGTGTATTAGACGAATCATGTAATGATGTCTGTAAGTTTGGCTCTGATGCGTGACTATAATGCATTCTGGTCGGTAGTTTACCCATGATGGTATTCGAAAAGAAGCAAGCAAGGTTTTTCATGTTTAATAAATATCTAATTGTTACGAGAAAACCAGGATAGAGTTTATCCCTGAGTTACATTCATCATTACAACTCTTCACTACAAGTTTTTATGTAGAGCTGAGATCCGGTTCTATTCGATAAATAATTAGATCAGATAAGCGCTAGTCAAATCAGACTAGATTATATTATATTAGATCACAATCACTTAGATCAAATAATAATTATCATAATTTATAATAATTTTAATATTATTACTACTGTAATTGTCACTATTAATATCAATTTATTCATTGTCATTATTAATACAAATATGATTATTATTATTATTATTATTATTATTATTATTATTATTCATGTGATTATAATAATAATTACAATAATAATTAAAAATATATTTATTATAATTATTAATATTAATATAATATATTATTTTTACGTCAGCAGTAATTAGATCAGATAAGATATAATCTAAAAAATCAAGTAAGAAAAATATGACATAAGTCTAATATTAGGCTAAAATTGTATTCACACTAAACATTTTGTGAAATCTTCTAGTACATAAACCAAACATTATACAATAAATTGATACATTAATAAAATTGAATCTTAGTTTTATGACCAAAATCCTACATACCTCAACATGCTATTAACACAATTGTTCTTTAATTTTTAATCTTCAATACCCAAACCTAGATCCAATAATAAATCCAATGACAACTATTGTAAAGAGAGAATTTGATATTATTAACATTTCAAGGTAAATATCTTTACAATAGAAAGCAGTTGCATTTTGCACATTTGAAAGCAAAATACCTTGAAAAAATGATAGTAGCATATAATAACACATTAGCCCAAGAAAAAGAGAAAACAATTATCATTATTCGTAATTATTTGCATGAGAGCTTAAAATAATAATACTAATTGGTGGAAGTTCCCAAAGAATTGTTGGATAGTTTGGAGGACAGATACAAACACCTAAAAAAGGGTCCTCCACCCTATAGATTAATATCACTAGCTCCATTTGAGGTTTCAAGATTTCAAATATATTGATGACTATAATTCTATAATGTTTCATATAACATCCCAACTAAAATTATGTAGGCAAAGATTCACCGATGATGAGACAATTGAAAAGATATTTTCTACTTTTCATGCCTTAAATGCACTATCACAAGAACAATACAAGCTCAAAGGCTTTAATTGTGGATGAATAAAACATCGAGTTATTGATAATAAAAAATCATAAATTAAGACCCACCAAATCTACAACATTCCTTGAAGCAAATGTAACATATAAAAGTAAAAGAAGGTATATTGTTAAATGTGTACATGGTAGTTACCATGGTAGAGTCCACTTTAGACATCCCAATTGTGAAGCATAATTCTCAAAGGTAACACAAAACAAGAGCTACAAATGGTAGGGGCATATGAAAAAATTTCCCAAAAACACAAAGACAATATGTTATAAATGTGGCATGTTAGGGCATTAGGCTCGTAGTTGCAGAACTACTAAACACTTGGTTGAATTATACCAAAGATCCCTCAAAGATGAAGGGAAGTATGTTGAGGCAAATTTTACTTGTAATGTCACTACATGTATGTCTATCCTAGATATTTCTAATTTCTTCATGGATAATACTAAAATAATGATGAGTTTGCCACATAGAGGATACTATCAATTATGAGAATATTATGTCTCCTATTTTTTGAAAATTCTCCTTTTAGATTTTTGTTATATTTCCATGTAAACTTTATTTATAGTGTCATGTAATTTTCACTCTCAATAAACATGTCATTTATTCATATCCTCACACTTGATTTATTTGAAATTAAAGATATGGACATGTCATGAGCCCACTCTAGTGGCAAGGAAATGGGTCTAGTATACTATGTCATTACACACACTATTTTGAGAAATAAAAAATATTTCTCTTAGATGAAACATGTTGAAGGTAATCTCAACACTATATCTGGTGTTGAAAAACTCATAGAAGGCTCAAGAAAGGCATGTGTGTTATCCCCTAAAAAGGATAAATTGATAATGAATGATACACTATACTCAAGCAAGTCTGAAAAAATTTTATTAAGTTTAAAATATGTGTGTTGAAATAGTTATCATATGAAAACCATGGCCAAGGAAGAAAAAGAATATTTGTGCATTATGATACATGAATTTGACAAGAAATGTATTCTTGAGAAAATACCAGCATATTCATCATAATTGTATTATACATACATCAACCATCACTACAACAAACTGGTGCATTAACGACCAATTTAGCGACCAATTTTTTTTTTGTCGTTATTGATATATTATTAACGACCACTGTCAAAAGTCGTCGTTGATGGTATATCTATTGCGACTAATATAATTTTTGGTCGTTAATCATTAATTTATTGGTCGTTAAAAATATTTAAGTTCTATATATATATTTTATAATATTTTTTTTTCAAATCTCTAAAATTCAAAAATAAAAAAATTAATTGCCCCAACTCCTTAAAAAAAACCAAAATTTCACTTCCCGCGCCTTATATCCAATGTTATGTTTCAGCCCAAAAAAAAAAAGAGGCCAAAATTTCACCTTTCGCGCCCCTGTTATGTTTCGAGTTTCGACCATTGTTTTATTTTGCCAGTGTAACCCTTGCCCTTGCTCCCTGACCCTTGCTCGACGGCTCGACGACTCGACGAACATTCCCCTGCCTTGCCCGTCTCTATATCGAAGGCTTCATCCCAGACTGCACCACCACGCAAGCCGCCGTCGGTCGAGCAGACAGCACACAGTTGTCGTTTCTCCTCGTCGTCGTCGTCCAATACAGCAGCAGCGGAGCAGCAGCAGCAGCCACCAGGAACGCACGAGAACAGCCGCGCCGTGCCACCACCCATCCGCCTCCAGCGCCGTTCGTCACCGGCGAGTGGTCCTTGACCACCGACGAAGCTCCAGCACCCCTCACTCCCTCCAATTTCGCTGCAATACGATTTGGTATAAATACTCAAACCCTAACTTATGTTTTGATTAATTTCAAATGAATTAGCTTATGATAAGATAATTTAGTTGTTTAATTGTATATATATGTGTTGTATAAATGATTTAGAATGGTTAATTGTATTGGTTATGGTTGATTTGTGAAAATTGGATTTGTGACCCGGCTATATCTAGATTTGTCGGTTTTATCCAATTTAGCTATTTAGATAAATTGAATTTACATTATCCTTTAAAATGTATCTAATTTCATGTTAGAACTATCAATCTGAATTTTTTGTGCGAAATTAATCAGAATTGGATTCTTAGGTCAAAAATCTTGCGGATTTAAATTGGATTGTGTAATCGAGTTATTTTATTCAATTGATTATATAATTTGCATTAGATTATGTTTAATTTCATTTTCGACATGTCAATTTAAATATTTTAACAAGATTTGACCGGATTTACAGTCCAGGCTAAAAAACCGGATTTAAATTGGATGTTTCGTTTATTGTTTTAATCAATTGAGTATATGATAGATGCTATCTTGAAAGTAAAATATTAGGAAGGGTTTTGATGGATGGTGGTGCTGATGTTTATCTTCATTACTTTATATTGTTATATAATCTCTTTTTTATGTCCTTAGATTATTTTTTATGTTAATTCATTTAAGAATTCTATAATCATTCAAGTTGATAAAAGTAGATAAAGAATATGATGATGATCAACATTGACATTTTTTTAACAAGAAATAAAATATGATATAATTGGTATAAATACTCAAACCCTAACTTATGTTTTGATTAATTTTAAATGAATTAGCTTATGATAAGATGATTTAGTTGTTTAATTGTATATATATGTGTTGTATGAATGATTTAGAATGGTTAATTGTATTGGTTATGGTTGATTTGTGAAAATTGGATTTGTGACCCGGTTATATCCGGATTTGTCGGTTTTATCCGTTTTAGATAAATTGAATTTACAATATCCTTTAAAATGTATCTAATTTCATGTTAGATACTTTATTAATAATTTATTAATGATGTTTGGTATTATATTTTATAATCCTTGTCGTGTATTATTCAAAATGATAGTGTGCATGTTTTATCTAATTGGCCATTGTTTTCTAATTGTTATGTTTATGCCTTTTTTTTCCTTTAGAAAATGGCACCCAATAAGGAATGGATTGTCCTTATTGATGATCGTTTTCATGATCCAGCATATTTTTAAATGTGTTAATTATTATGAGTATGATTCTAACTAGTTATCTAATAAGCTTAAGTAACTAGTTTAGATCTATTTCATGATCCAACAAAAATTGTTAAATGTGTTAATTATTATGAGTATAATTCTAACTAGTTGTCTAATAAGCTTAAGTAACTAGTTTAGATCTAACTAAATTCAAATAAGCTACATATGGTTCCTAGGGATGAATTTTTAAAATTAACAAGCATAGGGACCCTCCTAAGACAATTACATCCGACTTTTGAGAGATTATAAGCAATAAGCTAATACTAGTGGTTAGGAAATTATAAATATTTAGAGTAGTAACAAAGACTTCAGAATGACTTAGAAATAACACATCCAGCAGTTTTGTTTAGTTCTTTACATTACTCTCTATAGATTGAGTTGTACTTTCAATTTATAGTTTTGTTTCATACTTTGTTTTAGCTCTAACGGTTGATTTATTAAAATGTGTATCCAGCAGCATCGAAGTGGATATATTTTTGAACATGTCGTTGATTTTGAAAAGCTAACTGGTGGTGATAATATTTCCTAGTAGAGGTGAGATTTCTTCTCTTAACCTTTTGTGCATGTAATTATGTATATCTTTATAATGACCATTTTTTATTTCATACTTTATTTTAGCTCTAATGGTTTATAAAAATATTGCCCTATTAGTTTAATAGGGAAAAAAAATATTGCCCTATTGCCGGAAACATCCAAGTCTTTGGAAATATATTTGGAACTTTTGGAATGTATTTATAGAAGGGTATACTCATTATTTAATTGAATTTTAATACAAAAAACACTGTGTAGACATGGAAATTTTTATTGAATTCAACGATATTTCACTACATTGATAAATGTTCTAGTGTTACATAAAGAATTCCTAATGGCATCACTTAGCAGCAAATATGTGATGAAGGAGGGCGTCAAATATTGAATACAAAAAATTTGGATCATCAATGAACTTGTCATAGATTGATTCACTGAGATTGTGGGAGTATGCTAGCTAAGTCTTTTGTTTATTCCCCTTTAATACACAATTAAAGGGGGAGTGGGGTGGTTTGAGGCGGGGGGATGTAAAATATATGACACTAATTACTAATAAAAAATGCAGAATTTTCAACGTTTATACATCACACTCATGTGTGCCAGATTCTGCTGGTTATTAAACATAAAAAAAGGAGGCATGATCCATAAGGCAAAGTCTCTGCCAGCACATATCCACGAGTCTACTGCTGTGAAAAAATTATTGGCTTCAAGAACGGTTAATTTTAGGAGTATGTTTACCTTTTCTTTGAGTGGCTTGAAATGTGTCTACCTTGATTAATGTCAAGTACTTCAGTTTATGTGTCCACAACAATCTCTTTTTCATGGATATATTAAGTAACCTATGATACCTTGCTTGACATATTCTTCTTCTTATTTTTTCCTTTTTCTTTTTAACACGGAACCAAAATCCTGCTAATTTCATGATTTCAGTAAGCAACCCAAATTCTACCAAAGTACCTCCATTTACAAAGTTAACAATAATCTTATATGGTGAGATAGAAAAGTTGAGTGAAGTGCATGACTATATGATGATCATGAATCAAATTGAGAAAGCAGAAACGAAGAATTGGTTGGCTCTTATGGACATTAATCAAGCATAGAGTGCTTTTTTCAGTAAAAAATAAAATAAAATTAGTCATGAAATTTGGTGGCTGGTTAACCAACAGACTTATCTATTTAGATGCTCGATGATTAAATGTTACAGTTCATTTGATCCACAGACTCTCATGCAAATGACATTCACCAAACTATTGCAGCCTACTACTGACGAAGCATCTGATGCATTTTCACAGCGAAAGATACTGATTATACTTTTCCTTCTAATTTGGCACCAGTAGAGTAGATAACTTCTTACATTTTTTAGCTTACATTTATCAATAGCATATGTTCAAGTATTCAGATCTCTCATGAATATGCCATAATATACTAGTGATGTCCACCATTTTTACTTTTTACAGAGTATTATCAATATGTTTTTCTTAGGTTTCATCTTTACAAGGAGAACAAGGACACTCAAGAGGCCCTAAGATTGATAGGCAAGATGCTCGGAATTCAGGTAAATACATTTCATCATTTTGCTTGCTGCTCTATTGAGAATGAATTGAGAGGTTTATTTATATTGTCAAAATGATTGGGTCTTTACAACAAATGAAAGCCCTTTCATTATTGGCTAATCCTCTTGGTATGTTTTTCTGAACATAGTAGACTGGAAGCTATCCAATCTTCCATTCAACAGGTTATTTCATTGTTTGATATCTTTGATTTTTTGGTGTTTGGGTGACACTACTTGACAGCCCAGGTCCTTTGGATTTTCAGGCACTAAGGATAAGCGTGTTGTTTCTACCTAAAGGGTACATTCTTCCATCTCAGCTTCATGTTGCTTGTCAATTTTTTCTTCTACCGATCAACATGCACACTGGTTAGCAGTTACACAGTACTCTGATGAATTACTTCCAAACTCTAGTGATCTAATTGGTTTATATACATAGATTCACTGGATAAAGAATCAATTGTTACCAATTGCCATAACTTGTCATTTCCTCCTGCTTCAGAGGAGTTCCCTCGCACCCCATGGTTGAGGATAGAGACTATGGTAGAACAAAACAGTAGAAGAATAGGGAAAGGGGGAGGGGCTAGGAGATGCAGAGATACAGAGAGAGAGCCAATTGCAGTAGAAGTGGAATAATTAGCTTAATCAGTCAATTCCCCAAATCTGATTTAACATGGGGTTATCCAGGTTTAGATAATTATTCACTAGCTGGTTTTCTAGCATGAAACTTGATCTAACATTAATGAACCAGTGAAGTTTCTTTTTGACCTTGACATATCATGTGAAAATTTTAGAAGGGAAAATCTCTCCGAGTAACATTAATAAACCAGTTTAGCTATTTTTTGACCTTGACATATCATATGAAAAGAATAGACTGAAAAAGTTCTCTTCCAGATCACTCCATTCTTTTTGTGACTTTTCCCAGATGAGAACATAGATTAATTAAACGATTAGAGAACTTAAAGCTATCATATGTGCTAATTAAATTTCACCAACTTTGGGCAGTGACAATTGACATTACAGCTCCATTTGGTTATTGAGAAGTACAAAGAAAGAGAAAATGAGAAGTAAAGGAAAAATGAATAAAGGTAATGATGATGCATGATCTAGGTTATCGTAGTAGAGCACATTTAATAAGTTCGGATGTTATTGAATCATATTTATTTCCATTTTCATTATTTTCCTTGTATTTGGAGATTTCATTTTATATATCTGATTTCATGAATTAATGTCATTGTTTATGATTCGGCGTAATGTTTTTCTTTTATTTTGATATCATATGTCATTGTTTATTTGATACTTATATTAATTATTATTTTTATATTTCTATTGTTGCAGATCCAGTTTATTTTGATAAACTTACCAAGTCTATTGTATCCGACGAAAAGAATGTTTAATTCTTAAGCGGCTGCTAATCGTGATATTTTTGTAATACAACGACATATTGTGGCTCTTTTGTAATATATTTATATTTGATCATAGCCGAAAATTGTATCGGACATTTGATACAAATTATTTGTATGAATATTTAGTTGAATGTTTAATTATAAAAAGATATTTAGAAAATTATATCTATATGTTAGAATGAATATATATGTATGCAGGTACAGGATTTGAGAAGATCAAAATGAATATATATACATATATACATATACAGGTCTTGAGAAGATTGAAATGAATATATATACGTATACATGTACAGGTCTTCAAAAGATTGAAATGGATATATGTATATTTATATAGGTGCAGGGTTATAGATGAATATTGAAATGTTGATTATATATATTATTGAATATATAATTATGTCATTTGCGACTAACAAATTATGTCACAAATAATGAATGAATTTTAGTATTGACAGAAAAATTAGCCGTTATTGGTGTGATACTTTTTTAATTACGATAAAAAAAATTGGTCATTAATATTATTTACGACAGTGTATTTTATTCGTCGTTATTATTTTTAACGACCAACATTATATGTTGTCGCTATTACTTTTAGCGACCAACATCATGCGTTGTCGTTATTACTTTCAACGACCAACACTTTGTTTCGTCGTTATTACCTTTAGTGACCAAAATTATACGTCTTTGCTATTGCATTAGCGACCAATATAATATGTAGTCGTTATTGCTTTAGCGACCAAAAAATTTCAGTTGGTCGTTAAAGCCTTTAACGAGGGAGCAATAACGACCACTGACGACCAACAATTTTTTTGGTCGTTAGTAGCTTTAGCAACCAAAATTTGGCCATTAACGACGAAATTTGTTGGTCGTTAAAACCCTCATTTCTAGTAGTGCATATTGAGATGAATATGGTCCCTAATAATAGGTTAGATGAAAAGAAAATATTTACTTTGTAGCATGATATCTGGGTCAGTGTAGCACAAATGTAATACATAGAATTGTGGAAAAATCACTTGGCCATTTGTTAAAGAAATTTAAAAAGTTTAATCCCAGTGATTTATCATGTCTTGCTTGTTCACTTGACAAATTGATTATAAGGCCGTCCATGAACATTCTTGTCACATAATCTCCAACATTTCTACAAAGGATACAAGGAGACAATTTTAGGTCAGTTGCCCCTTTATATGGTTTATTTTGATATTTTATGGAGTTGATCAATGTAACAATATGTTTTTCACATGTGAGCCTATTATCTGCTAGAAATGTGGCATTTTTAAAGCTCGTTGTTCAAATCATTTGATTAATATCTCAATCAACAAATTTTTAAAGAGTGAGGAAAACACCTTAAAAGAGGTGTATGATGATTAAAGCCTTGATAATCATGTTATCAATAAATTATATTTTTAACTAGAGAACAATTTCCACACATGATCTTAGGATATATGAGATTGTCAATATCTAGTAAATTAGATCATGTAATAATCATGCTAGTCTATTTACAAAGTTATTGCCTCGAATTTTTTTCGAAGAATTGGTACACATAATTCGGATGCGGCAACTTTAAGAAGTTTGCCAACTTTAGGGGGACCAACATATCTACTGTACTATTTTTTCCTTTGATCAAAATTTTATCCCATTGGGTTATCATGGCAAGATTTTTAACAAGGCATTGCTACAAAAGCATATAAAGGTAAAGAACAAATCTCTTATTTCATCTCTTTAGAATTAGGTAAACATCCATGAAATAAGTAGTTGCATAAGAGTGTTATGAGAACATAATGACAGTTTTATGCCTGTTTTATTTTCATCACTACAACTTTGGACTACAAGTTCCTATGTAGAGATAATGTAGAACTACTATATCTAATATCATACTAAAATTATATTCACGTCAAATATCTGGTGAAATATTTTGGTATATAAATTCGGTATTGCACAATAAATTGATGCTACAATAAAATTGAATATCAGTTTTACCACTCACATCCTATGATCCCACAACACTAATCACCTTTTTCCATTATTTTTCCCCCAAATATGGAGGCACTCTGCTTTCTTTAGATATTTTTCAACTTTATAAGGCATCAATAAAATATGGTTGGTATAAAAAAATTAGTGCAACAATGTAAAATCTAAAATGATACTCCTTCCCTTTTAAGACCAAAATACTCATGTTAGAAAGTCAACGGGGCAGGTCAAAAATAGAGATCTCATCCCCATCTTCGATCTCAATAAGAAAAATAATCTCTAATTTCATTTTGATCTTTGATTTTTTTTTATATCGGAAAATATCCAAACTAATCCCCATAGGGATTAAATCCTCATAAGCAACTCAGTTTTTGATTTATTTTCTATCTTAATTTATTTTCTGACCATAAAATCTGACCGTATCACTGAACCTATCTTTTTAATAATATACACAATTTTTACACACACACACATACAAAAATTATTTTTAGTTATTTTTTTTAATTGTCTGAAAATTTCCTTTTTAAATAGAGGAAGTAAATAAAATGCTCACCAATTAGTGCATAAATTAATTATTAATCAAATGTCTCTATGTCATCTTGTGACTGCATTAAACCACTAAACTAGCATGAGTAGTGTCTCCAAATACACAATCACATGGGATTATATATTCGTATAGATAATTTATCTGTATAAGTTTGAGTTATAGAAAGGTTGATAACACAAATTATTTGTAGTAGTTTAACTAATGTGATTTACATTATAAAACATTAAATTACCAAGATCTTAATTTTATAAAAATTATTATATTTATTTTCAATTAAATAAAAAGATTATATTATGTGTAAAATAATTAATGTATACTTTATTTTATCATTATATGATTATGTCAATGTATTTTGTAATAAAGTCCATAACTCTTAAGAATAGTGTGGTGTGATAGTTGACCGATTAACGGTATGTAGTTGTAGGCATTAGGTAGACTGTTGGAGAATTATCCTAATTTTTATATTATGGAGTTTATAGTAACTTGAAAAATATATTCCGAGCTATTTTTTTAATTTTATTTATGTATATGAGGTCATTTTTAATAATTTTATAAATTTTATTTATTCATGTAGAGGTATTTTTTTATAATTTATAATTCTTATACACAAAAATGGGGTCACTTTTGTTATGTATAATTCTGATTTATAGACATGAGATAATTTTTGTAATTTTATAATTCTTATTATAAGGTACATAATCATTTTTATAAATTTATAACCTTTTATTATGAATATATTTAAAAAGTATAATATATATGGGGTAAATTTTATAATTCTTATTTATAGACACATGACTTTTTATAATTAATTATAGAATTCTTACTATGTATATGGGCTTAACAATATCTCATAAACATGCATGTATTGTATTATGAAACTGAAAGTTCTGTTATTATGAACCTCGACATTTTATTGTGATGAATTTGTGTGTATTATATCATGAACCAGAAAGTTTTATTATAATGAACATATGTGTGTATTACGATCCTTAAAGTTTTGTTGTGATGAACATGTGTGTATTATAAACCTTCAATTTATTAATCTAAAGATCTAATGCTCTATGTCTATGAATTTTTTTTTTTGGGTGAGCCTAATTGCTATAAAGGATAAATTTATGCATTATCTTTCATGAACCTCTTTGTTTTATGTCATGAATTCATAATTTTTATATTATCAATCTAATCATATAAAGTTAGTGAAACAAAACGTGTGGTGAACCAATGGGTTTTATGTGTTGAACAAGACCGTTTTCCTTGATGAACCTAAATGATTATCCCGGAATTGAAGTTGGTCGCGAGATCAAATTTAGGGAAATTCTATAGGATTTGGATTTTCGTTCTATCAAATTCATTTTATAGTATGTGTCTAATAGTATTAGAAAAAGCATTATAATAGTAAAATCATCATTACATCAATCTAAATTTTATCCCCAAATAAAATACTTGAATTTAAGTTTTTTTTTTTTTCATTATGCAAGTTGGTCATGAGGCTAACTTTAACAAAATTCTAAAAATTCCTTAGGATTCCATTTCCCATCTTATCAAGCTTCTTTATTTATTTTTATTTGTGTGTGTGTGTGTGTGTGTGAGAGAGAGAGAGAGAGAGAGAGTATAATAGTATTAGGGAAATAAATATTATAATATTAAAAACAATCTTAAATTAATCTAAGGTTTATTCTAAAATAAGAAAGTTGAATTTATTAAAAAATTCTAAAAATAAAACTATTCACAAGGCCAACTTTAGCAAAATTTCAAAAAAGAAAATAATCTAAGATTATGTTTTTCTTTCGTTTTGTTGTGTAGATGTAATAATATTAGAAAAATATATATTATAATATTAAAACTATTATTAAATTGATTTAAATTTTACCCTAAAATAAAGAGCAATAAATATTAGTAATTGTATGAATGAACTCAAATAAATATAGGTTTAGCAAAAACAATTTATGTTATGAACATATAAATTTTATGCTATAAACCTAAATATTTGTTAAGATGAACTTAACTATTTTATGCACTAAACCTAAACTAAAAAAAAATACATCTATATATGAATGTATATGGTTATTTTATGCACTAAACCTAGATATTTTGTGAGACAAATCTAAAGATTTTATACAATGAATCTAAAAAATAAATAAATTTTAAAAAATCCCTACACAAACAGGACCTTAAATTTTCTTATTGGGCAACTAGACTCAAAGTGAACTGTTCATCTATACTTGCTTCTTTACGTGGGCCACTTGCTTCAATTTCTTGTGGGTTCATGATTTCTTTCTTCTCAATTTTTATTATGCTTTTATGTCATGAATTCATAATTTTTATATTATCAATCTAATCATATGAAGTTAGGGAAACAAAATGTGTGGTGAACCAATGGGTTTTATGTGTTGAACAAGACTGTTTTCCTTGATGAACCTAAATGATTATCCTAGAATTGAAGTTGGTCGCGAGATCAAATTTAGGGAAATTCTATAGGATTTGGATTTTCGTTCTATCAAATTCATTTTGTAGTATGTGTCTAATAGTATTAGAAAAAGCATCATAATAGTAAAATCATAATTACATCAATCTAAATTTTATCTTCAAATAAGATACTTGAATTTAAGATTTTTTTCATTATGGAAGTTGGTCATGAGGCTAACTTTAACAAAATTCTAAAAATTCCTTAGGATTCCATTTCCCATCTTATCAAGCTTCTTTATTTATTTTTATTTGTGTGTGTGTGTGTGTGTGTGAGAGAGAGAGAGAGAGAGAGAGAGTATAATAGTATTAGGGAAATAAATATTATAATATTAAAAACAATCTTAAATTAATATAAGGATTATTCTAAAATAAGAAAGCTAAATTTATTAAAAAAAAATTCTAAAAATAAAACTATTCACAAGGCCAACTTTAGCAAAATTTCAAAAAAGAAAATAATCTAAGATTATGTTTTTCTTTCATGTTGTTGTGTAGATGTAATAATATTAGAAAAATATATTATAATATTAAAACTATTATTAAATTGATTTAAATTTTACCCTAAAATAAAGAGCAATAAATATTAGTAATTGTATGAATGAACTCAAATAAATATAGGTTTAGCAAAAACAATTTATTTTATGAACATATAAATTTTATGCTATAAACCTAAATATTTGTTAAGATGAACTTAACTATTTTATGCACTAAACATAAACTAAAAAAATACATCTATATATGAATGTATATGGTTATTTTATGCACTAAACCTAGATATTTTTTGAGACAAATCTAAAGATTTTATACAATGAATCTAAAAAATAAATAAATTTTAAAAAATCCCTCCACAAACAAGACCTTAAATTTTCTTATTGGGCAACTAAACTCAAAATGATCTGTTCATTTATACTTGCTTCTTTATGTGGGCCACTTGCTTGAATTTCTTGTGGGTTCATGATTTCTTTCTTCTCAATTTTTATGATGCTTTTTCAAATTGTCTCATTGGGGGCTAAATCATGAGTATTCAAGTTCAGAGGTAGTAGGATGATATTGGATTTCTATGGCAAGATGATCTAATGATTCAAATCTATCAGGAGCATCTACTGCATATTGTTCCAGCGGATTTTCATGTTACCAAAATTGAGGCCATTGGTGCTTCTCTGCTGTCTACCGTGGAATCAATACCTATAGTGGCGGAAGAGTGCCTGCACAATATAAAGATTCTAATGATTCAAAGGACAGTAGAAAGATGAATGTATGAATAATTTCTGCTTCAATTTTGTGCGCCTAGTATATGATGTAAATTGTGATATAAGCCCACCATGTTGATAGCATCCCTTAAAGACCACTGTAATGGAGGGCACGTGATAGTTGGCCTTGGAGCAAATCCTTAAATTATATTCATACAAATATGTCAGCATTGAAGAATGGTTTGACATTACAAAACCCAAAACCCTCCAAATGATTAGCAATAGTAATTGTGTAAGATAACTATTTATTTTAGAAATTTTTTAGGCTAAATAGTTTCCAAAATAAGTAGTAAATCATCAAAATCCCTAAAAGGTGTACTAAAAAACAGAGCAAAATAAACTTTCTTGATTGGGAGTTACTTCATGGAAAATGATCAATGGCTAATAAGTTTTATTCTTTTAGATAAGGAAGTGTTGAGGTGGTGGATATGTGTGAACCAAAAGATTTGCCGCAATTGGACAGAACAACTAGTAAACGAGCAGTTCCAAACACCATGCACATAAATGGTGCAAAACAAAGTATGCTACTCCTGCCAAATTTTTATTCATTTTCTTCTCATTACTCTCTATAGCCCCTGATTTAGATGTTGATGTGTAATGTTACTGATCATATTTGTATTGCACTATGGGACTTTAAACATTGCAGTTAAGTCCTATAACAGCTGAATATGAGATTGGTATAAGATTTACAAAGATTTGGATTATTCCTTCTATTAAATCAACTTTTGGAAATAACATTGAAACCTCAAATCCTAATAATCAATTATAAAGGTTGACCTTTTTTCCCCCCACATACCTCAATTATGAGTTTTCAATATTCATTATCCTACTGTCTATGTTTTTAGAAGTCTAATAAAGTTTTAAGAAATGGTTAGTTTGGTTTGAATGAGGGCCTTTTTCTTTGCTCCATATTCTCTCAATTGATTCCTATATTCTTTTGTACTTTAGAACTCTAGCCTAGCTTGATGTTTTAAGTAGAGGTAGCAAATGGGTTATAAGGATTGAGTTTAGGTCGGGTTAAAATCAGATTGTTATGTAATATGGTTCAGGTCTAATTCAGATAATAATGATTTAGGTTGGGGTCATATTGTATCAGGTTATTTTGAGTCAGGTCTAGGGCTAACCCACTAGATTATTGAATGTTTGGATTTGATTTGGGTTTACAAACTCTAGATTAGATTGGGTGAATTTAGGTTATAAACTATGGGTTGTATTAGATTTGGGCCAAATTAATTTAATTTAGAATTTGTATTGACATTGATTGTAATCAATTTAATAAAATTAATAAATTATTTTTTAATTTATTATTATTGTTATGATTATTATAGCATTTTTTATCATTATACATGTAATGAAATAACACATTATTTTCATAAAATATGTAGTAGTAGTAGTAGTAGTAGTAGTAGTAGTAGTAGTAGTAGTAGTAGTAGTAGGAGTAGTAGTAGTAGTAGTAGTAGTAATTATAATAAATTATCATTATTGGTAGTATTATTATAGTTATTGCTACAAGTATAATTATAAATATTATAATATAATAATGATCGTTATAATAATTATAATTATCATATTAATTATTATTATTATTAGTATCATCACCATCATCTTTAGAAATATAATAATCATTTATCTTTGGTTATTAATTAAAATTTTATTACCAAAGTAGGAAATGATGTATACTATAAAAAAAAGACTTTACAACAATATAAGAGCATACCCTTAACCAATTATACTATCCATCTATGTAGCCTATCTGTATAGTTCTTGATATGTACATTAGGGCCATCACTATATTTAATAAAAAAAATTTAGTAATAGTTTGATTCATGGTGCATATAGGATTTCTTTGCATCAATTGAAAAACCACAAGATTTTGACTAATCCAAATGTGGTATAGAAGTGCATTGAGGACAGCTCTCCACACCCTTGTTATTTTGATCATCTATTGAAAGCAGCTTTGCCAATTGTTAAAACTCATTGAATTCTCAATATCTTAGAGTGCAACCCCATAGAGTTTTTTCTTTTGGACAATGAGTGAGGAGGCAATCTAGGGTCTCCTCACTTTCTCTACACACATCACATAACTTGCTAGAGATAACACCCCATTGATGTATTCTACTTTTAACATTTAAAACTTGGTGACAAATCATCTTGACAATGAAATTTGTGTTTCTCCATCCCACCATGCTTCTATACAAACAAAAACCAATTAACCTTAACATCTAAAAAATGAATGCATCGGTATACCTTTTTAGTGTGTATATTAAAAAATAATATTGAGTATAATAGTTTTTTATTTGGTTACAAACTCTAAGCAAGTGCTTTAGCATCCAAGAAAATTCAACCTTTTCTTCCATTTTCCAAACATCCTGCCCCATAATGTATCTCTCATGGATCCACTTGACCTACATACTTTCTTTGGATTCAATGAGATTCCAGACATACTTGGCAATACAAGCTAAGTTCTAGTGGTGAAGTCATATGAGCCACAACCCCCTTCTATTTTAGGTAGATAAATCATAAACTAAGCTATAAAAGCATTCTTCTTATTATGGTCTAGGTTATTCCATAAGAACTTTCTACAAAAAATCTCTAGTTGGTGTACCATTGCTTTAGGTAGTACAAACATTTACATCCATTAGTTTTCTATGCCAAATATAACTAATTGAAGCTCCTACATCTTCCTAGCAAAAATGAGATATCTAGTAGTTCATGATTTCGGTTTTTGGGTGATATGTTCAATAAGAGGATTATAATATACCATAGATAAGGAGACATGGTTTGAAGGTACTTCAAGATATTGAAAGGGGAAAGTTCCTTTTGTGAAATGTAGCCTTCTTAAAATCATTTGATTGGTATGATCATCCACTTGCCCAAAAAACACATTACTCTTCAAGGGGTTTGCCTGAAGTGTGATAAAATTGCTATAATTTCTCCATTATTAGCTCAGCAAATTGTAGATGATCTTTGAAAAACACCTACATGACATCTGCAAAACTTACATCTATAACCTTGGCAATCTTGCGCTATGAATGCCTCCTAAAGAGTCTGTCTACCTAGAGGGTCTTGAAAAGTTTATGGTACTCTATAGCCAGCACAAAGAGGTAAGGGGAATGAGGTCACCTTATTGTAGCTCTCTAGCACCCTTAAAAGGCTTATGTAGGGTACCATTTAAGCACAAAGAACATTAGGTAGTAGAAATGCATTGCATAATGACATGGATAAAGTGGTTAGGGAAACCAAAGCCCTAAAAATATGCCTAATAAAGCTCCACTCCATTATGCCATATGTTTTCCTTAGGTCAATGTTGACCATCATTCATTGACTTATATCCTTTCTGCCATATTTTATTAGAATTTCTTGAGCCGGCAACACACGCTCACCTATTCATCTACCATATACAAAAGCAATTTGTGAACTATCAACAATAACAGGCATGATGCTCTTCAACCTTGCTAAGAGTAACTTGGAAATTATCTTATACGTAACATTGTAGCAAGAAATGGGACTGTAATATTATAATAATTATTATTAGCAGATATCCAATATAAGTTTTACTATTATTATTATAATTATATGTATTTTAATAACTATATTTACAATTATAATTTTTATGTTTATAATAATAATAATAGAAATTTTTATGATCTAATATGATTGCTGCTAATATGATATTAACATAAAATAAGTAGAAGATAATCTTACTAGTTTTGTTTCATTTGTTGTTATATGGGTTACATATTTTTATGTACATAAAATTTTATTAATAGTATTGTTTATTGGTGTTTATGTATCCATTTATATAAGATAAAATATTACATTTATGGATCAAATTTGAATTTAGTTTGGATGAAGTTTAAAATAATATAGGGTATAGGTTGGCTTCGAGTTGGATAATTTTTGATTGGTAAGTTTGAATCGGATAATTATCGGATTTCTATCTATGTATGGGTTAGATTTGCCTTAAAAATTTTTAGGGTTGAGTTGTTTCGGTTTGAGATTTTTTTAAGTATGGAATACTATCGTGATAGCAAAATTCAGATTATGATCAAATTGGTTCAGATTTTTATAACAAGATTGGATATAATTTTTTGAGTTTAAATCGAGTTTTCGATCAAATGATTTGTCATACAAATCAGTTTAACGGTGTCGGTCTAGTTATAATGTCAATTTTAAGATGAGAATCATAAAAGCCTCTAAATGAAAAGTCCTCACGTTCATATGGAGATTAAAATTCTTCGATAATTAGCTTCGGGAGTAATAGGGACTAACAAAAATATTCCTCTAAGCCGTGTAACTACGCGGCGTTAGCACTAAACATGACGCATACACTGATAATGTAATGTTTGGATGAAAAGGCAACGTACATTATTAGACTCCTGTTAGACGGACCCTAAAATCGCATAAGCATCATGCGATGCTGTAATTCAGTTATAATGAAGAGGTCAAGGGTGGAAGGCCCACATACTTCTAAAACTGAGACAAATAATGATTAGAATTTCATTGCCTGCTCTCTACTACCTCTCAATGCATCCTTTTCTAGCAAGGATTTCTTTTACACTGGCCTATTTCTCGTCTTCTTGGATAGTAGTGGCGGCAGATCCAACAGAAAATTTTGGCATACATGGATGGGATTCTCTCAACCTAACCCAAAATCAACAGCCGGTTGGTTAGGTTGAACCTGAGTCTTCTTTTTTAGCAAGCATGGCTAGCTTTACCACTAAGTTGTCGTAGGCTTTGAGTGTTCTTAGATACAGTGTTTGTAACAGTATTACTGCCGCTGAAAAGCAGCCCTCACATTTTCCAAGAGGAGAAGCCTTTTGTCTTACAAAAAGGTTGTTCAAAAGAATAGACAATTATGATGTGTTCCTTGGAAGCATCATTGTCAGCTACCACATATACAAGTAGGTGAAACATACCACCCAAAAACATTGCTTTAACTTTTAACCTTCGAATTTGAATATAGATCGTAGAGAAAGCTTAATTTCTTGCGCTGGCATCTTATTCCAACCTTAATCCGACAATGAATATTGTCTTGCTGGGGGGGGGGGCTACCTAGGCCGGACGATCGAATATTTTGTTACCTGTAGATGATTAGGGTTCGAATTTCATCCAAAATGTGTTTCGGTAGGTACTACTTATTAGTATGAAGAAGCTATCGGATTATTTCACCTGGATGTTATTTGAAAAACATTCATTTATTATTTAGAAAACATTTGGCAATACAAAACCAAAAATATTTCTTATTTATCTTTGTTTTTGCTAAAAGAAAGATGCATAATTCTCTCCTTTTTTTTTAATTTTTATATCACTCACTTCTCTTTTTATTTTTCAAAGTTCTTTCGGTTTAAAAAAGGATTAGACATATTATGAGTTAGCTAAAATATTTTTCTTTACTATTATTTGCTATCTTCATCAATTTCTACCGATGGAGAGGGGATGTTCAACAATCTTTGCCCATGGATTTGTATGTTTATTGATTTGCTATTATTACCTATTATTTGTATGGATATGTTGTTATTTGTCTAGATTTGCTTGTTTCCAAACATATTCTTCATGGAAAATACTTATTTCAATAGGCTAAGCTAGTGGGGGTGAGGATCTTATGGAATTTCTACTGTTTGGGGGGGGGGGTAACATAAATTGTCAGTTGGTGATTAATTAGGTGTGTTTATTAAAATTTTTGTAGGATTATTTTTTATTTTTGTTGAGTTTGTTATATTATATTATTTTTTATAGTTTATTGTGCATAACTTTGAGTAGCAATTAGTGTTAGTGTATTTTGACTCTATGAATACTTAGTTGTTATTTTAATCACTATAAATAGGGGATGTGTTTATGAGATTATATAACTTTAAAGGTGTAAGTCGAGATAAGTGGTTAATTAGATGTTATTCAGATACTTTTTTTTAGTTTATTAAGATTTGTGAAGGATTATTTTGTGATGGTGGGTATTTATGAAAGAAGCTGTAGAACAATATGAATATAAAGAAACTTCCAAACAACTAAGATCTAGTCATCAAACTCCTACCATTCCAACATTTGCTCATTATGGAGGTCATCCATCATTTATGGATGATGTAGGTATTTTGACGTATATAGGTTTACCATCATATATGGAATATGTAAAGTTTCTTACATTACCGACACCAACTCACACGAGTGTATCATCATCCTCAACCCACACAGCCATTGTAGGTGGTTCTAGATTATCATTAGATTTTCTAGCATCCTTAACTCACAGGATTGATCAGCCATCCTCCTTGACTGATTATGATGATGATAGGGATGATGGTGATGCTAATGAAGATGAATAGATGTATACAATTGATGGATAAATGATACTTTTTTAGGCCATATGCTAAAGGTCCAATAATTCCTTATTTGATCCCAATTTTTAGCGGTCACATTGCTTTAGATATATAGTTTGAAAAGGTAAGTTTATCACATTTATAACTATTTCCTATGTAAACTATTATGTATTCATTACATTTTTTTCTTTTGTTATTTAGGATTGTAGTCATCCGAAGATCCACACTAGACAAGAGATGTTGAAAACTATTTTTGGAAGCGTTAATCGATAGATGATCGCTCTCAAACATGAAATTGCATTGTGACACCTTTCAACCTACATATTTGAGCATGTCAACTTGCCACTTATATAAGCCTTTATAGATAGATGACACCCAAATTCCAATGAATTTTATACGACATAGGGTAAGATGACAATCACACTTTTAGATATATATCTTATACTAGGGCTACGAGTTCATGGTGATCTATTACACTTATAGATGATAGCTAACACACATAGTCATTTGATTGGTGTATTGGGTATTTTGTTTGGTACAGAAGAGGAGAAAGTGAATGAAGTGACTCAAAAGGGCAGACTTCTATTTAATTGACTTCAAGATGTATGTCAATCATACTGGTTAGAGATGAGGTAAAAATAATTGGGTACTTATTATAGTTGATCAGTCTATCATTATCTGTTGATAAGTCAGTTGATAAAGTCAATTTGTACTATCTCCTCTTTCTTTAGGATCTTAGCCATGTTGAAGGTTATGCATGGGATACAACCACACTTACTTTTCTCTTGGTATGGCATCTAGAGCTAACGCCGGTAAGATGTCGGGATGTGTCACTCTATTATAAGTAATTTTATAATTATCACATATATATAGTACATACTTGAATTCATTAGTTGTAATAATAAAAAACTTGGATATATGAATATTTTCCTGGGTTTGGAGTGAAATGATCTTATTATAATCCTGACAAATCCCGTTGTACGAGGTGGTTTTGTTGATATAAGTTTGACAATAAATTTGAGATGCTTGAGTACTTTTGAACTAAGATTGATTGTATGTTTGCGTCAAAGTTATGCTCAAATTATCATACTCTTACTATATTTATTATAGTGATATCCATATTTATTTTAATTCTTTTGTGATAGGTAATTTGGGATCCTCACAGAGTAGCTGGTTTGTATAGGTATTGTCTTATGACATTATTTTATGGTTGTTTATACTATTTGGAGAAAGTGGAGCCGTATATGACATATTGAGTGACATGTTAGTTCAAATATGCATAAGTGATCTCTAAAGAGCCTATCAAGCTGATAGGAACATGCATAGAGTTCATTCCCTCAAAAAATAAAAAGTTCATTATTGAGGGGTGAACACATACTGAGGCCAAATGCTTTTCGAACATTGACTCAATACCCATGGGATGTGGCTCTTAAATATATAGATTGGTATGTTGCTATAACTCATAGGTATGTATTGGAAACAATAGAGGAATAATTGGCTGAAATTTCAAATGATGACCAATGAAATTCTAGCCAAAAGACACCTTACAAATCACTTAAAACTCTTCGTCATTTTTAATGGAGGGGTGATCCAACTCAAAGTTACTAGTAGGTAGTTACATACACTGAAAATATTTTGAATGATTTTGGAGTTACTATAGTCAAGCATGTGTGTGAATGTGGGCTTACACATGGTTGTGGGCATGTGCATGGGTATTTGCATAGAACTTGATTTATTAATATATGGCTGTTATTAAAATATGTATGCCACAATTACATAATATAGTTTTTATTTTATTTCATGATTAATAAAATATAATTCAACCTACATCAAACACCGAGATACTTGAGTTCAACAACATATAAACAAATTCATCTACCATTGGTCGGATACTTAAGCTATCATGGCAGGATAACAAGAAAATAACCATATAATTAATGAAAATTCATTATGTATATGTTTCAAAGGTAAAATACAAATAAAATAAGAAAAAAGCACAATAATTCTAGATAAAAATTCAGTCTGAAGATAAAGGATGTGATTTTTACATGCCATCATACACCAAAGAGCACCCTTGTTAGAAACCTAAAGAATATAGTGGATTCCATATTAAAACATTGTTATCATGATACATGTTACAATTCGTATGTAGTGGTCAGAATGAAAAATTATTCAAGAGATATACATGCTAAAAAAAATGTTAGAAGAATTGACAATGATATAATATTAGTATAAAAAAAGAATAAAAAAACATCCTCATACCGATATATGGTGACTCATGTCTTGTAAAAACCATATAATCAATGAAAATTCATTGTTTACATGTTTCAAAAGTTAGGTGTAAATAAGCTAAAAAAACAATAATTATAGATAAAGGATGTGGTTATTGCGTGCCATTATGTACTAAAGGGCGCTATTATTGAAATCTTGAATAATATAGTATATTCTATGTTAAAACACTAATATCATGATATCTGTTCCAATTTATATGAAGTGGTGGGAGTAAAAAATTATCTATCAAAAAAATTATTACAAGAGTTGACATTAATGTAATATTGATATTGAAAAGAAGAAGAAGAAGAAGAAGAAGACATTAAACATTAACATACTTATATAATCACTTTATTTTAAGGACCTTGAATTCCATGTTGTGCCACTAAAGGTAGGAATGAATTACATAAACTCATTGAGTAGTATGAAAATAGTACACAGTAATAGGTTGCAATGACATGACCAATATCTAGTATTTCCATCCAGTGTGACATTTGAGTTAGCCCTTCCTAGTGTGTAATAGTATTAAGAAATTGATCAATAGTGTCATTTACAAACACATCCTCATACAATTATCATCAAGCCAGTATCTCATGATATAAGTTAGTATGGGTACAAACCCATCGATTCTCATCTCCTAGTATGATATATGTTAATGTTCTGAAACCATAGTTTTTATCTCCTAACACATTATACTAGGTACTAATATATGAAACTATATGTTGATTCATTTTATATGTTAATGTTCTGAAACCATAGTTTTTATCTCCTAACACATTATACTAGGTACTAATATATGAAACTATATGTTGATTCATTTGAATCACATATGGAAATTATAATTGTCTCGAGGACATAAATGTTAATTGCCATCCTCGGTCTTGACTTAAACCTCGACATTAACTTGGAGATGACCTACCCATAACTTATTTTGATCTCAAATGACTTGAAGGGTGTTATTCTATATACTCCCAACTAGAGGGTTTCCTTCTAGAGGAGTTCATTGAGTGATCCCTAATTTGCAGTATTGGGGGATCCTAGAGGGGTGTTCTCTAGGAAAAAACAATATCAAATATCTCTCTCATCAATTGGTTTTGTATCACTGATGGTTGACCCATAACAACTTCCACAAAAATATGGAGTAAATGAGGTGTAACCTCTCTTGGTTCTTGTGATGCCCGTGGATTAATGGCCCATATATGTCGAGTTTTTTATAGAATAGATGAATATCTGACAGGGCAATTGACATGTAGTTATGAATTTAGGTATTAATCTCGTGTGTACATGGTATTTTGTGGGTATGTTGCATATAACATCCACATAAATCATCATTGGTACCTACATTATAAATTTTTTTACACTCTTTATTGACTAACTCCATTGCATATAAAGTGATATGACATCTCAAATTGGTGTAAAGGACACTTGTAGCAAAATAATAAATATTGAGCCGAGACCCCTCCAACAATGGTTTGATCTTGTCATGTGGAAATTTTAGAAATGTGTGCATTTGTTTTAATATAGTGTTAAAGTTGCCTCATGATATCTCTAGAAACATCTTCAAAGATCCATGAGCAACTTCAACTATGTTGATAAAAAAATTAGTATATTAATTGTCAGATGACATAAGCAAAATAAACTATACTAGGATATAAATTATAAATCATACTTGTTCATTGTAATTTGATGGATATGAAATAAGTCACCGAAAAAAGCAGAAACGATTTTATATTTATATGGTTGTATCTTATTCATCTTTAGATACAAAATTAGGCTAGAGATGTTTCCTTAATCTAAGAATAATAAAAACGAGACAATCAATCTTCTTGAAACTTGTATTACGTGCAGCTTCATTATCTATAGGTCTAGTATATACATATGTTCCACATCTTTCACATCTTATAGAAACTTTACCTACTCTTATACTATTTTATTTTTTTATAACATTTTATGACCAAAATCATCTTATGGCATCTACCCATTTATTTAACCCATGCTACAAGTTCTTCATGATAAGAGAATATTTTATCTGTAATAAAAATATTATCTGATAATTTTAGGTCATAAAACATATATTCATACGTTTCATATCTTGAAAAAAGATTTGAGCATAATAATATGGTAAGGAAAATTATTAATTTCATCTAACCAAATCAATTGACATAATTTACTATAATAAAAAAAACTTATTTTACCTCTTCTTCAAAGTTGTAATTAATATTTGAGGAATCTATTTGTATTTCCTCTTTGTATCCATACTTTCTCAGGATTTTGAACCCATCATCGTAGTTTGTCAGAATTTTGAGTCTATCATCGTAGTTTATCAAGTTTCCAAACTCGTCGTAGCTTATTGAGGTTCCAATCTTGTCGTAGCTTGAAGGGATTCTAAATTCATTATTCATTTTTAGTTTAAAAATAAATACATTAGAAGCTTTGGTCGATGACTAAGAAGTGAAGTTATTAAAAACAAATTGAATAGAAACCTATTCATTAATGTTTGTAAGACTAAGAAGTGAAGTTATTAAAAAAATTTTGAATTGAAACCTATTCATTGATGTTTGTACGACTAAGACTAAGAATGAAAGAATTTTAAATAAAGCTTCAAATTGCATAAATAATAAAGCTGCGTATTTATTTTTGATAAAATATTATCTTTTAACCATACTTATATACTCCTTATACATTACGATTATATATACCTGAACCTTGTGTTTATTGCCCATATAGAGTATGTGCTACTAATTTGCATCAAATCATCCTCATTGATCTTGATTCCACATATGATCGAATTGTCACTTCCTTGACTACAGAAGACTTCTAATCTCATCTACTTACTTTTGATATGAGAATTGAGTCTCAACAAGCTATTACCCAACAACAATCCATTGCTAACTTTGCCTCCCAACATCAATTTGGTTCCTCTCAACCAATGAGTCATGAAAGCACCACCCACCTTTTCTCTCAATCTTCTTCTAATTGTGGTCTTCCAAAGATTGTTTCTCATCCTCTTTATAATACATATGCTCAAGACCATGTCAACTCTACAGTTGTAAGAAACACACTACCTTAGAATGTTGGTAATTTTTTAATGAATCATTTCATGCCCCAAAACCTTCTTTGCATGCTTACATTGCTGCGCCTATATATACACTCTTGAACACCAACTTTGATAGTGGGGCAACCCACCATATGACACCATACCTCACTAACCTCCTTATTTGCTCTATATATGATAGTCCCAATCAAATCAAAATTGGTGATGTTGTAGTTCTCATGTTGGTACTTCCTCTTTCAACACTCCATTTGCTACCTTTTCTCTGAATAGTTTATATCATGTTCCTTCTCTTTATGTTAATCCACTCTCTATCTCTTAGTTGACTAGAGGTAACAATTGCTTTTCTAAATTTCACCTAGATTATTTTGTTGTAAAGGATTGCCTCATGGGGAAAGCTCTTTTGCACATCTGGAATAGGAATGATCTCTATTACTCTGAACTCGCTTGTGACTCGTGAGCTCCCTAACACTGCATTTCCCTCTAGTTTTCATTCTCATTCCATCTCAATTTGGCACCAATGACTTGGTCATTTAATGTCTTCTACTATCCACAAAGTTATTAGGTTTAATAGTATCTATGTTCCCTATAGTTCTAGTAAGTTTTGTCAACCATGTTATCTTAGGAAAAGATGTAAACAATCCTTTTCATTGAGTAATACTAGTTATTCTACACCATTGCAATTGTTTCCCCCCAATTAATGAGTTTTTCCATGTTTATCTCAAAATGGTTTTTGTTATTACTTGCTTATCACCAATATTTTTAGTCATTTCACTTGGATTTTTCCCATCGCTTGCATTTGATGCCCTCTTATATTTTATTTCCTTCAAAACTCAAACTAAACATCTAGTAGGCCACAAAATTAAAATCTTCCAATCCGACAATGGTGGTGAGTTAAAAAAAATCACTGCCTATTTAGACTCTCAACATATCTATCACTATTTCTCTTGTCCTCATACATCTGAGCAAAATGACTTAGTTGAACACCAACACCATCATGTTCTTGAAATGGGATTATCACTTTTATACACCTCATCTATTCCTCTCTCTTATTGGGATAATTCTTTCACAATAACATACTATCTCACTATTTGTATTACATCCGAGGTTACCAAAGGAAAGTCCCCACTTCATATTCTACTCAACCAAATCCCTGACTATAAACCATTGAAAGTCTTTGTTTGTCTTTGTTTTTCGTGTATGCGTCCCTATAAATTGCAAATACTATTGCCACACTCTCTTCCATTTGTTTTCTTAGGTTACAACAACACTCTTAAAGGTTATCTGTATCCCCATATTCCTTATCAGTGGCTTTACATCTCACAACATGTACATTTTGAGGAGACCATTTTCCCATTAACATATGATAGCAAAAATAAACAATCTCCCACTACTCCTCATTCAGCTCCTACTACTACTTCTTCCCTTATTTCCCCATCTCAATTACCACCACTGTTACCTAGTCCTTCATTTACTAATTCGATGATAGCTACCACTAGTGAATCACCACCCCCTTTATCCCTTCCTCAACAACCCATCATTTCCTTTTCTTTAACTTCTCCAACATCTACTGCATGTGTTCCTTTAGCCACATCATCATCACCTCTCTTGCCTATAGCTCTTTAACATTAGATGATCACTCTCACTACTTTGTCTTACGACCACTAAGTACCCCCATCAAGTTGATGATCTTGTTGAGTTGAGTTGTTATAGTTAAGCCTCTCTTGACCCCTAACGGAGAAGTATTATGGATGATGACTTTAATGCCTTAATACATAATGGCATATTCACTCTTGTCCCTTCAACTTCTTCCATGAATTTGGTTGGGTGTAAATGGGTATTTCACATCAAAAGACATATTGATGGTTTAGTGGATCACTACAAAGATTGACTTGTAGCTAAAAGTTACACTCAACAATATAACATTCAAACTTGTAGTTAAGCCAAGCACCATTCGACTTATTTTGTCCTACACTTTCATGCACTGCTAGCCTATACGTCAATTAGATGTCCAAAATGCATCCTTATATGGTTTTTTGAATGAAGAGTGTTTATGAAATAACCACAAGGCTATACCAACTTACGTATTCCTAACCATGTTTGTAGACTTCACAAGTCCCTTTATGGGCTCAAGAAAGCACCTCGTACATGGTTTTGTTAGCTTAGTTCTCACCTTATATCCTTGGGATTTTATAATTATAAGGCAAAGTCTTCCTTATTCATCTATTACAAATCATATTATGTTCTATATGTTCTTATCTACATAGTTGATATTTTTTTTTAACAATTTCTCATTCCACTGCTATCCAAGTTTTCATATCTAGGTTATAATCGGAGTTTGCCATAAAAGACTTCGTTCCCTTCGCTATTTCTTAGAGATTGAAGCCACCCTTTGTGATGATGGGTTGTTTCTCACTCAATGCAAATATATATTCGATCTCTTGTAGAGCACAAAGCTTGATGGTGTTAAACTAGTGCTCACACCTCTTGCCACTAATACTTGGTTATCTAACAATGGTGGCTCTAAACTTCAAGATGTCACTTCTTATTGCAGTGTTGTCAATTACCTTTAGTATCTCAACTTCATAAATCTAGATGTTGTTGTAGCAATCCAAAAATTCTACCAATATAAGCATAGCCCCACCAAGGATCTTTGGGCAGCCGTCAAATAGATTCTATGCTACCTCAAGCTTACTATCAAAGATGGCATCTTATTTCAACATCTTTATACTACCTTTTTTCATGCCTTCTCCAATATTGATTGGGTAGGTTACATTGATGATCGACGCTCTACAAGTGGGTATTGTATTTTCTTAAGCTCTAATCCAATCTCTTGAAATGCACACAAATAGAAAGTAGTCTCACGATCAAGTATAGAAGTAGGATAATGAGCTCTTGCTACTTCCTCAGCTGAATTATTGTGGATATAATTCTTGCTTTATGAGTTAGGTATTTTAGCAAATCCTCTTAAGATGTAGTGTGATAATTTATGTGTGACATTTCTCATAACAAATCTAATCTTCCACGCACACACTAGGAACATATTGATTATCACTTTGTTTGTGAATAAGTTATCTCTAAGAACCTCGATGTTTGGTTTATATCTACCGAAGATCAGTTGGCAAATATTATCACTAAGGGTCTTACCTTCCAAAGGTTTCAGAATTTAGGGGACAAGATAACCATATGTGCACCTACGCTTACCTTGACGGGGTGTTGAGCCAAAGCATAATTTACGGTGATATAACTGCTTACGTTAGTCTTAGATCAATCTGGTAACATTTACTCTGTTAGCCAATCCTTCTTAGCTCCTCATATTTATTAGATAATCTTTCACTTCAGTCATAAAACCTCTTTAACAAATAAAGCACCACTCATACAATACAAGGTATCGAGTGGGTTATTTAAAATTATACAAAATGTAATGTAATTTAAGAATCAAATAAAACTATTAGATCTTATCAGTTTAAATTGGATCAATTTATAATATTTTGATCAATTATTTTTTTATTTGATATTTCTCATTTGTGATATTTTTAAAAGTTTTGGATATCCGATAGATTATTTATTATTAAATATAAAATTTCGGGGATTTGAAGTGTCCAATATCCAAAACCTTTTTTTTTTGGATATCCAATCTTTCAAATATCTATTTTTTTTACCATATATTTAAAGCATAAGATATTCGTGAATACCTCTAGTTGCTAAAAAAAATATTTGAAAGTTTGTGTTTAATCGGATACAACATCTCTTCTTTTTCTTTGACTTTTTGCATAAATGGAAGGGAATAAATTAACCCAC
This sequence comes from Tamarix chinensis, assembly GCA_030549775.1. Classification (NCBI taxonomy): domain Eukaryota; kingdom Viridiplantae; phylum Streptophyta; class Magnoliopsida; order Caryophyllales; family Tamaricaceae; genus Tamarix; species Tamarix chinensis. The sequence goes on along the minus strand of CM060177.1, from coordinate 9,668,535 downwards.
CTTTAGACATGAACTAGCCTAGGTTCACAAGTAAATTTAGTCATTGGGCAGACCGAGATTGGGTCGGAAGCGGGTATAGGTTCGGTCATGGGTTGACCCCGTCATTTATTAGTTGCTTTGATTAGGCCTATACCAACATCAAGTTAGGCGAGTTATCGCATGAGCCTTAATTTTTTTTATCTTTTATATTTATTTTTTAGTTGGTTATTTTTAATATCTTTTACAAGTAATTTTTTAAAATTTAGAATAACTATATATATAATATGTATTACTTTTAATATTCCTTTATTGAATATTTATTAAATAAATTCGTTTAATATCTTACTTTATCAAATCTTCACTTCGAAATAAGATATTATTATAGAGCTATTTTTCATAGGGTAGGTAATATTGTTAAAGTCAATACGTACATTTATCATCATGTTTCATATAAAAATACTTTAGATTTAAAATGAATTTGTTGTTAATCCATTTCTTAATACTTTAATTGTATTTCCAGAGGAAAAAGAAGTAAAAGTTTTTTTTTATGCCATTATTTATCACAACTTTATCATTATTAATATTGCCTAAAAATGACTAGTTTAAAAAAAGTATTATTTTAAATGTAATTTTTAAATATAACTGAGTCATCATAAAGAAAAATAAGTAGTGTCAAATGAAGATTATTACATTTTTATTAATGGATAGATTAATAATAAATTAAAAAATAATTGAATCGATAAAAATCTATGAATATGTATAGAATTTATAAGATCAGCCCTTATTTAATTAAATATAAAAAATTTAATTTGTATCCATAAATTCTTTAGATTGAATTTTACTAGACTTTTAATGAGATTTATTTAAACGGGCCAGGTGGGTCTTCTATTAATTGACGGGGTCTATTCACCTCCGAAGGAAATGTCAAATGACAATCTTTCACCAATACCATGACGGGGAATGAAAAAAAAAAAGAAAAGAAAAGAGAGCCTGAAGCCACTAAGTCTCGTTCATCCCAAAACCACACGGCCCAAATTTCAGCCAGCAATATACCAATGCTGACTTCAAAAATCGATACGCCAGGGGCCCATACGGTCACGCGCTACACCTCCAGCAGCTATCTTGCCCAGATTCATAAATGCACGGCCATGCACATTGATTGTCAATTGTCATGACATCTACGGTCGGAGGTTGACATCCCACCACGATTGTTTGTCACTTAACTACCCTATCTTAAATGCTAGACAATTTACCCATTCTAATCTGGACAGCCCACTACTCTTACCGGCCAGAGAATCCTATTCTTAAACATTTGCCGATTACTCTATCTCCAAGAGCCACCAGTAGGTGACGAGGAAGATGACAAAAGAGGGGGTCAGGCGTCTCCACAACTTTTTTTGTCCCTCAGATTAGACCAAAACCAATCATGAAACAAGGTGCTGAAAAATCATCCTTGATTTCGTGAGCAACCATTCTAAGCCGAACCTCACGACCGAAGGGACGATCTGTAAGAGAAACTTTAGTTGTAGTATTTTTGATGCGGGGGATTTTTGTAATTCTCAAGAAACATCTCGCATTTCTCTTTCTTTCCTCAATTTAATATAGCAAAAATTCCTTATGCTACGATAAGAGATTTTAAAGATTAGGATTTTATATGATAAGAGAATTCCACTAGCAATTAAATACAACAAAACTCATTGTTCCTCTCTTCTCCTTTCCTCCTTTTTTGAATTAAACAAATTATATCGTCGGCGATTAAAGGTCCCACTACTTATCAAACCAATCCAATGATGCAACTAATTTTTCTTACTTGCAACTAAATAACTCATTTTAGTGGAGAAGATTTAGATGAAAGGATTTTATATGTAAAAATCCCACAAAAAATAAATAAAGTGTCTCACTTATGTTGCTCTAAGCACGCGAGTAATGTTTTCCATAGGAAAATTACATCGAGAACAAGAAGCACATTCGGAGAAACCTCTACTCCTTCTCATTCGTAAGCAGTTGCTTGTCCAGTCATCTTCCATAAGATGCTCCAACGTGGGTTCTCTGCCATACCATCGACATCTGACCAGCATGTTATAAGCAGATTTGATTGTGAAATATCCATTTGGCATGAAGCCCCAACATCTTATATCATCAGTTGTATCTCTAGGACGGAAGAAGTACGAGGCAACCTCAGCTAGCTAGTCTCCCTACAGGAAGGAGATGTTGAATTACCTCCCACCTCTAAGTACCATAAGTATTCATATAATCACAGACCCTAGCATTTAGCTATTCCATCGGGATTTGGGGATTGGCATCGAACATTAAGGCCGAACTACCTACCCACCAATCGTTCCAAAAATGAACTGCAGATCCGGAGCAAATAGTCCATTTCGTGCCACTATAAGCAGAGGTAGCATATTCATCACTTGACAATAGAAAGTAGAAGCATACTTGGGAGAAGAATGATGGAGGCTTGAATAAAAATCTTTGTACTTTCTTATAATGAACAAACCCAAAGCTGGCTAGGTTTCTAGAGCATTTCCCACCCTACCTTCATCATTAAGGTCTAGTTTGCAATATCCCTTAGGCGTAAACCTAGTCCCCCTTTGGACTTGGGTTTGCATAGTTGAGCCCGGCCAACCAAGTTTACTCATTTACGGGTACTTGAACCAATCCATACTAACCGCCTGGGTAAACCATCAATCTTATCATTGATGTACTTTGTAACACTGTAAGACATCATGGTATAGAGTGGAGTCGTACTCGAAACAGGTTGGCATAAGAGGACACGTCTAACCAAATAGAGCTTTAGGCTGCCAAGAGAAGAGCCATTTTTTTAACTCTATCTACAATTCCATGATAGAAGCCCTTAGGTTTGCGTCCCATGAGTACATTAATACCAAGATACCATCCCAGAGAGTGAACCTACTAGATGTTAGATGGGGCAATAATCTCACAGATGGTATGCCTTACGACATTGCCAAAGAAGAGTAAAGAGGACTTACTGGTTAGAAGTAGTTCCAAATTCAGACAATCTAATATCACTTACATCTGATCCGCCGAAGCATGCACAAATAAGAGTAAATCATCCGCAAAGAATTAATGGGACATATTCATAACACCTCCTTTAATTAAGCACAATCGATTTCCACCTTCCCCCGTCAACGGCTTACCGAATAATGTCAGAAAGACTCTCCATGCAAAGAATAAAGATGAAAGGTAATATAGCATTACCTTATTTGACTCCCTAAGAAGGGATATTGGCATCAGTCATTTCCTCATTCCAAATGATATGAATGAAGGAAAGAAGAAACAAACATGATTAGCTAGACTAGAGAAGGAGGAAAATATGTTAGAAGAATAATCTTATTAATAAACTGTCAGGATATCCGATCATAGGCGTTAATGAGGCCTACTTTCACGGTCATATAGCCAACCCTGCCCTTCTTATGCAGAAATTATTCTACGAATCACTTGTATATTTAGTATAATTGTAGTATAATTTTAATATATTTAAAAATATACTAAACAACTTACACCACAATATACTAGAAGTTTAATATAATTATACTAAATGTAAAAGTGGTACACTTAAAATTTGGTGCACTCGGTTCTCCTTCTTATGTCTCATGATACGGGAGATTTCTTCAACAATGATGATATTACTATACCAAAATGACCGGTTATTCTAATTTCTAATTGAAGATTAGACCTAGTATATCAATCTCAGGTTTGGGTTTTAGTCCCACGGTAGAGGAATTTTGGTCTTTAATCAATATTAGTCCTACATGGTCTGGTCTAAATTTATCTAGTCCTCCAATCTAACCTAGAAATTCCTTAATAATTTACCCCATATATATATAATTTAGAAATTTTGATTCAGTTTCAATCCGGTCTTCAATCCCCACTTGCAAGCTTTTCTATTTGGAAGGAAACTATTTTGCTTGTGGCCTATAAGAGAACAAAGCATGATTTTGACTCGGAGAGTAATGTATTGTGGTGATGACTTTGTAAGCCATGTTACAAAGTCCAATCGACTTGAAATCATGGATAGCAATGGGGTTTTCTACCATTGGAATGAGTGATAATAGGGTTTCATTAATGATAGGATCAAACATACTCGTGTGAGAAGCATCCTTTAAAAAGTTCCAAATATTTGGATAGAATTTTGGGTTAAAACCATTTTATCCTAGGCTTTTTGAAGTCCCCATGTATAGATGGCAATGGTTTGGGTTTGGATAAGATCCAACCAAATTCCTACTTAGATCTATTTATATTATCTATATCCAAACATGATCTAGACATATCAGGTCTCAAAAGTTCCAATCCAAACTCAAACTTTATGGGTGTAGCATGTAAATGAGATCTAAATGGTTTTTAAATAGGTCAGACTTTATTTTAAAACAATGAAGAATCTATATAAATATAAATAAATTTTTATTTTATATATCTTAACATATATTTTTTTGTTAAAAAAATCCTATGAGTGAAAAGATATTTTTTTTGAGATAGTTACTTTAACTTTTCTAATAGTACTATACTGTTTTTGGAATAAATTATTCTATATATTACTTATAAAGTAAATATAGAGTAATAAAAAATAAAAATAAATAAGAAGCTTAAATAGGATTACAACAATGATAACAAATATAATATTAGTATGTATTTTTATATATGTATACACACACACACACACACACACACACACACACACACACACACTAAGTGAATCTGACGGGTAATGTTTTAATTTGAGACTACTAAATTTAGACGCAAACTCATTTAGGTATATATGGATCTAGATCCGATCTAGACTCATTAGAGCTAAAAATTATAGATCCAGATTTATTAAAAATTAAAACAGATCTAACATCTCTACCCTTATTGTTAAAGATTACTAAGTTGACTTCATTATGGGAGATTGGTAGCAGTATGTCATGGGCCGCATCGAGAGGCTTGCAATGAGGCTCAACAAGCCCCAGAATAATCTAGAATGTCCTTGTATGATCTAGATAAGTGTAGAGAGACGTGCTCCAACATGATTCTAGATGGTTCTAGAGAGGGATGTCTCTAAATCCTTCTACACTTGTATAGATATGTATGGAGTATTCTAGAAACCTTAAAGGAGTACTTTAAAAACCCCAATAAACCTATTGGGCCACTCTAGAGGGATTCATTAAGCCTATTTGTAAAATCTTCCTAGAGGGAAGGTGGGGTGGAGTTTCACTTACAAATGTAGGGGGTAGAGGTATTTGAGAATCATCCAATAAGATTTGTATTCAAAGCTTCTCTCTCTATAATATAATCTTCTTTCTCTCTCTAAAAGCTCTCTTTTGAGTTCTCTCATGAAGGGTTTGGAGTTGTGGTTTCAAAGTCATCTTTTGCCTAAGTGTTGAGTACACTTGGAGGAGGAAGGCTGACTTAGTCTCTCAAGGAGTAAGAAAAGACTAAGGCTGCACGTATCTAGGCTCAGTGAAGAAGTTGGTGCATTATAAGAAGCTCCTCAACCTGCTTGTGATTCAAGTGGTGAAAATAACATTATAGAATTTCATCTACTAAATAGGTTTGGTCTACCAAAAATAGTTGCATAAAAAAGTCATGAAAATGACATAGCATCTCACTTCTTTAGTAACACAATTTCCCTCCTCATCCTTGATGGCATTAACTCTATTTTTTCATTGCCTACTCACCATCATGTTATAGAAATATTGTGTATTACAGTTACGAAGGGCTGTTGTATTGGCCTTGGATTTCTAGAACGAAATTAGTTGTTCTTACATATGGATATCATTGTGTTCCCATAAGAGGTTACTTTCAAGGAAATCAAAGGTTCCGAGAATACATCTCCCCCAAGGCTCACTGTACACTCTACATCCAAGTTAAAATACGTTTCTTATGCCAAATAACACTCCCAAATGTATTCTTGTTCCACTGGTTGAGTCCTATAGCACAATTAACAACTCTCTCAAGTGGAAGTCAACACCCAAGTTCCAATGCTCCATAAACTGGCTGCTTGATATTGAAATTGGTGAGCTAGAAAATATGGAAGTAAAATCACTTCAGTGGACTGTGAAGTTTAGCGGTCTCAAATAGAGCTAAGAGGCTCGAATGGTGGCCGAAGTGGATGTTGGACCGGTGAACTACATGTGCATGGGGGAACATCATGTACTAGTCATTTTTGGCAATCACACAATCAATTCATGAACTAACAAACATCCCTCTAGCCTTACTATGCCATGTGGATATTGGTCTAGACTCTAGAGACATTAGTGCTAGGAATAAAATAAGGTCTAGGCTAAGCCCGATTAGAAAACACCTAAGACCATAGCCATATATAAGTCCAAGTGATGTTTCAACCTCAAACTAATCTGTAATAGGAATTACCCACTAGACACACATATTTTTCTAATTCCCTCTTATTTATCAATGTAACACATTTTATCTGTACCCAATGATAATCTCCTAGAACAAAGTACACACAACCTCCCCTTACTAGAAAAATAACGCTTTATTGCATTAACTACTTATCTTCACTACATTGGTGGAGGACACACTTTATGTGAAGAGTATCACCTTACCTTAATAGCTCATTTCTCTATCTAGTCTAACTTAGCTTTTTCTAATAGAGTATTAAAGAACTTCCATTTGAGAATTCAAAAATACCCACCAAGGATCAAAATTAGACTTTGATACTACTTGTTGGGAATAAAATTGGACATAGGCCAAGCCCGATTAGAAAAAAATCCAATACCGTATCCATATATAAGCCCAAGTGAGGTTCCATCCTAAAACCAATTGATAATATAAGGAGTATCCCATTAGACTTATATATTAGTCTAATTCCTTTTTATTTTCAATATGAAATATTTTTTTCACTTCCAACAACTAGGACACGAATAGGAATAAACAACAACAAATATAAGGCTTTTTAAAACTAAATCGTGATGTATTCCACTACCTAGTAAGAAAAATTATTGAGGGGGCATTATAGCATTTTAAGCTGGAAGTATACATGACGGTTTTGTTCTACAACCACCGTGTATACCTTTAACGAGAAATATAAATAGTGAAAAAGGACATATATGATGGTTCTAAGTTAAAACCATCATGTATACGATTTTCTATATTAAAAATAAGGGAAAATGAGGGTATACACGATAATTATAGGGTAAAATTTTAATGTATATTCTTATTAAGACAATACATTTTAGAAGGGTATACTAGGCAGTTTTGTTCTATAACACAATGTGTATACTCTTGTTCCCCCCTTTTTTTTAATATTGAAAATAGTGTATACGGTGATTTTAATTTAGAACCACCATGTATACTCTTTTACCCCCTTTTTTTTTACTTCATCATTCTTTAATCTAGAACTGCCTTTAACTTTTTATTTTACCACTTGGTAGTAAGAAACCAGATAATGACAATATGAAGTAAAGAACCTATGTTGCTAATAGTTTTCCTTCTCTCTTCTGTTCATCACAGTTCTTGCTCATTTTATTTCTTCTTTAGTTTACCAACGTCTACCTTCTCTTTCTCTCATCTCACAATATGTTCATTATTATTATTATTATTATTATTATTATTATTATTATTATTATTATTATTATTATTATTATTATTATTATTATTATTATTATTATTATTATTATTATTTTCTTCTTCTCTTTTCATTTTAAGCTCTTTGTAATACCCCATTTGTAGAAACTTTAAGTTAGAAACCATAATTATAAAACTAAAATTTTTGCATAATTACTTATAATAATTATTGTAAGATACTATCAAATGTATTTTTATTATGTGTATTATTATAAAAAATTAGATACAAATTTAATTAGGATAAAATTTGGGTATAAATTGGATTATTATATTTAATCCCATTTTAGACCCTAATCAAAAGTTGTTTTATCGATGAACCTAATTCTTCTAACTGATCAGCTATTCTTACTAGCTTCCTTACCCTATCATGATTTTATTTTCTACATATCCCTCCTCCTCCTACCCTAGCATGTTTCTATCCTTTACGCCATCCTCTCTTGTGCACTCCATACTTTACCTCTATCTTATATTTCTTCCATCCCTTCTTGCTCAATTGTTTGTACCTTTGCTTATATAAGGCCTTTACCCTCCCAAAATTTGTGTTGTGAATCCCACCAGAAACAAAGCCTTGGTATTTGTTTCCTTTCCCTTTCTCCCAAGCTTCATCTCTATCATTCTTCTTGTTGTTTCACTACTATATTTATCACCTTTACCTAGCAACGACAACCACGACTATTCCACTACCTTTAGCAACATCCACAATACCAAAGCTCTCCCCTTTTTTGGCTCGTGTAGCTTCCATTACCTAGTTATTTTCTAACCTTCTTTCTTGAGATGATTTTATTTAATTTTAGCTATTGTTATATTGTATTAGATGACAATATATGTATTGGTTGTGATGTAAGGAGTTCGAAGAGGTTGGTGGAGACTAGTTGGGTGAATCTTTATTTATTTCTTTTTCTTGGATAATAGGTAACTATACCTTATACTAAGATGTGAAATCATGTGGTGACACATAAAGGTTGTTATATTACTAAGGGCATAATTTATGCATGAGTTTCTAAAGGGATATATGTATGCATTATATGCCAACATTTTTACAAAATGTATGCAAGTGTTATGAAAAGTTGTGAATGTGAAGTATGATATTAAATAATTAGCATATATTTGAATTATTATTTATTATAAGATATACTCATATGATATATATAAAAAGGGTTAACGTCTGCATGCTTGGGGTTTCATTAGGGTATGTGACCTTGTTGAATTGTTACATTTATATCATTTTAAGTGATTCATGGTTGTCATTGCAAGTTGTAGCTAGGGTGGATATAAATAGCATAAAAGTATGCATGATGATTTAGGTTAGACTATGATAATTGTTATTTGTATTTCTAGGGTTAGAGTTGTTTCCCTACATGTACCATGATGTTGATTTCTCTATTAAATGGTGTATCATGCTATTAATATGTACTTGTGTGTTGCATGAAGTTAGAAATGCATGATTTAGGTTTATATATGTAAGTTGCTAAATTCATGCATAATAATTTTTTTTATCAATTACCAAGTCTTAAAATTTACCTATGTACTAAAATGTTATAAATTATTTTCTTTTAAAATTTTCATAAAAAAATCTCATAATAATCATGTTTAGTATAAAATTGGATAATTATAGTGAAATTAGGGTTTTGGATAGCATTATGGTCAATTTCAACCTAATGCGCCTACTGTGAATAATTGAACATAGAATGCCTTTGAGTTTTGATAGGCTGAACTTAGTGATGACTTTAACCTTAATTTGGACCATTAACCTAAAGGTTAATAAATGGAAATAAAGGAAAAATCGTTACTTATGGAAATGAAAATTAGTGTGCCATATATGATTAAAAATGGTTTATCTCCAGGATTAGCTATCTTAGAGATGAGATAGGCGCCCTTAGTTTATTTTGGTTCACCCGTGTGCCATTGTGATCCAGTAAGGCCCTAGTATACTATATAAGAGATCTACAGGCACTATAGGGGGTATTGATACTTAAGGATTAGGTGTTCTAGGTTTGAAGAGTAATGTGTTACCTTGTGTGCTAGTATAAGTAGAGTGCTATTATTTATCTAGGTCGGATAATTTTATATCTTTGGGTTATTATTATATCCCTTGAGTAATAAAAAATGGATGAAACTATTATGTAAGAATATAAATGGATTATTTTGGCTGTTGATTTGGTATTTTTCATTTTCCACTCCCTAGTTTGGTATATGGTATGGTAGTTATCTTAGCGCCCTACCTTGGTATTTGAAATGGACTTGGGTTTTTTGAATCAGTAGTTACCTCAATGCCCTACCTTTGGTATTTGGAATTGACTTGATTATGTCTAATTTTGGACATTTCACTATCACATGATTTCCTTGATGTATCTATGCTATGTTACTACCTATGTGCTACATGTGGCCTTACACTTTAGTATTGTATAATGGGTTACTCAATACTATAGTACTAATAGGTTCCATTTCATGGTCCCTCACTTATTCAATAAGCAATGTTTACCTTGTAGGAATACTTTGAGGGTTTGACTCAATGAATTTTGATGGGGGTTGAGAGTTAGGACTATCCAGTGTTTATCCTGGCATCTTTTAATCTGGTTATTCCTTGGGCTCCTGTGTCCTTTGCTATTTCTTCTTTTGTTATATTGTAACTCTTTTGTATGATGCTTTTGTATTTTTAAAGTTAAGGTTAATTTTTAATGAAATTACTATTGTGTTCTTATGTTGTAAAGGTCAATTTAAGTAAAGTAATGTTTTAGCCTGAGCACTTAGTATAAAAATGGTAGAAAATGCTAGACTTATGTTAGGTGTGGTGGTAACACCCACTATTTTTTAACTAACGCTTCTATAAAATGAAAATTTGAAGTAGTATATTTGGGGATGTTATAATTTTTCTATTTTATGAATTTTCTTTGTATCTTGTATATTCAAACTCCTTCATGTATATTTATACTGTATATGGTGTTATGGTATATATTTGTATACTGTATGTTTTTAGTTTTTGAGTTGATATGTCTTGTGGATATGAAAAATCATTTACTAGATATATTATCAAACTATTTCTAAAAACAACATATATAAATGAAATAGATAATATTATAGAAATCATGGTATTGTTACTAGTGCAAATGTTGTTGTGGTGTATATATATTTCGAGTATATTGGTGGTTTTTGCTTGACCTGGCTAATATTATTAAAATCCCTATTTTTGTTTTTAATTCAGGGGCCATATTTTACTTGCTTCTCGGTTTAGATCCAACGTGGATATATGTAAGTAGGCTGTCTAGAAAATATATAGATGATGTTCAAGACTTTCCTAAGATAACCATTAAACATTTGAAAGATCATTTGCAAATATATTCCCCACTTATAGATTGTGGAAATACAATAAGAAGTGAGGTAATTGAGATACACAATCATCTCATTATTCATGGAATTGATAAGAGTTATACTAGGTAGATATATCATGGAGAGAAGAGTTATACTAGGTAGATATATCATGGAGAGCCACTTCTTAATGAACCTAGTATGATTGACCACGATAATGTCGAAGCTGTAGATGGATTTCCTTACATGGAGGATTTGACCAACAATTTTGTAGAACATTTTAGAGACTATCCGGAAATGTTTGAAAATATTGTTAATGATTCGGAGACTCCTTTGTAATACCCCACTTTTTAGAGTTTTAATGTAGGTTAATATATTCATTTTAATATGATGTAGGTGTGTTTAATATTAGTTTAGAGGTGTGTTTAATGCTTGGTATCATTTGGGTTGGGCTAAGTTTGGATTTTAAAATATTATTGATTATATCAGAAAACCATTTGACAGGTTTAGAGGTATTGATTAACTAGTTTGCTAATTAAACTAGAGCTTTGAAACTTGACGAATCGATCGACTGGTTCTACTAAACTAGTTGTTCTCTGGACTTGATTTTCCATGCAAATCCTTCCCAAAAAATTTGTATCATCTTGATTATATTCTGAATGGTTGTTTATGATGTTTACGAAGCATTTGAGCATGCCTAACCTACTTTATTAATTTCCAACAGATTTCATTTCTCATTAGTTACTTTCTTGACTTAAACTCTTCTGTCTTCTTTTTCTCCCTTTTCTCTCTCTTCTGCAAGATTCTTAAGTAGGTGGCTCATCCTTACAATCCCTGAATATTACTAACTTTGATTCCTTGTTCTTGTTGTCCTTATTCCCTTCTTGTGTTCGAAATTTCTGAGGCACATTACCTAAAACATTTCAGTTTTCATCCTTTGAGCTCAATGACACAAATTCCAGCTTTGAACCCCCAAAAATGTGTACTTGGAATTTTGGATTCTAGTTAAGGTTTGGGATGGAGTCTTGATTTATAAACCCTACTTCCCTTCTTCTTCTTCTACCAGAAGCCTTAGGTAATTTTAATCAAAACCTACATTCTCTTCCTTCTTTTCTGACCTCTAAACTTCATTGTGTTCCCCATACTTAATTCTTCCACATTTTCTTTCATTAGCCTCTATTTCTGATCTTTCTTTCCTCTTCTAATCCTTCCTCTAACTTTTTCTTCTTTTTTTCTTAAGTAAGATAGGGTTAGATTTGGAAAAAGAGTGAGGGATCAACTCTTATTTCCTTGGGCTTTTAGTTTTCTTAAATTTTTTATTTTCTCTGACCTTCTCCCCTAATTCTCTAATGATATTTCATCTTTTCTTTGTGAAATTTAAAGGTTTTGTTGAGATTTAGTCGTTGCTTTCTTAAAATTTGTCCAAGTGTTGGAAAAGAGTTTGGATTTTCAAAGACTTTTGCTCTATTTGTTTTGGAGGTAAACCATTGTCTTTCCTATTTTATGAAAAATAGTATGAGAAGTTTATATTAACAAGTTTAACAAGGGACTTATTTTTTGCTCAAATAGTCATATATTTTTTCATATAAATTAAACATGCATGTTCAAAGAACACTATACATAGGTGCATTAGAAGATTCTACCATGTTTACTATTACTAAACTATGTATATGTTTAACATGTTAATGCATATAAGTGTTATCACTCACACACACACACACAATATTATGTTAGGTTCATTATACCAAACTGATAGGTTCATTATGTTCATCCAAAGAATTTAACTATACTTAGCAAAGAATATTGGTATTTTCAATATAAAAACTAAATAAATGTGCCCCATATAGCACAATATATGTGTGTACGCGTGTTATAATACTTAAAACAATTTAATGATGATTTTTATGTGATAATACAATTTTCTAATATTATGACCCTAATAATACAAACCAAACTTGATAGAATTGAAATAGAAATTCTACATAATTTTTAGAATTTCATTGAAGTTGGTCTCACAAAAAACTTCACTAGTGGGAAAAAATTTATAAATTCAAGTACCGTTTTTTGAGATAAAACTTAGATATATTTAATGATGATTTTAATTTTATAATATATTTTTCTAATATTACTATATACATAATACAAACTGAACTTGATAGAACATAAATAAAAATCTCATAAATCTTTTAGAATTTTGTTGAAGTTGGTATCGTGACCGACTTTAGTTCTAGTTTTTTTCTTAAAATTCAAATAATTTGTTTCCGGATAAAATTTAGATAAAGTAAATAATGATTTCAATGTTATGACACTTTTTCATAATATTATTTCTTGCATACTACAAACTGAAATTGATAAAAAAAAAAGAAATCAAAATCCAAGAGAATTTTAAAATTTTGCTAAAGTTGCTATCATGATCAACTTTAGTTCTAGGATATGCATTTAGATTTATTATGGAAAATGGTCATGTTCGCACATAAAATGCACTGGGTTATCACATAATTTATTTCACTAACTTTATAGAATTAGATTGAGAGTATAAAAGTTACAAATTCATAACATAAAGCACAAAGGTTCATTATGTTGATTGTTTAGATTCGGGAAGTAAAACATACAGGTTTGACTAATTATTTGGTTTTTCTCATCAAAGAATAGTGATTTATTTCATTATAAAAACTAAAAATACATGTTTAGAGAGCCCTATGTATAAGAACAAACCGAAAAACAATTGGAAGTTTTAATTTTTTTTATTAGATACAAGAACAAATAGGATTTGTAAATATACCAAGAACCATATCTAGAACTCAATGCAACCTAGATTAAATAATATTCAAATCAACTCTAAGATCCGCACAAAACAAGAAAAGAGGCATCAATTGAACTAACTAGGAGAAAAAACCACCATGAACAAAGAAAAACGATCAATAATTGGGAGGGGAATAACTAACAAGATGATTGAAGAAAAAATTGAGAAGAATAGTCCACCCAAATAAAAATTCAAGAGAACTAGAAAAGGAGAGCAAGAAAGGAAAATATTAAACAGAAGACAAAGGAAAATATATAGAGATCTCGGTAAAGAAAATGTAGCGAGGAGAGAGAAACGATTGTGAAGGAGTTTGATTTAAGAATCAAGGAGAAAGGGGTGGCAGTGGTAGAGGCACAAAAAAAATCCTTTTAAAAATTTTAGGTTAGTTTTAATAATAGTTGTACACACAAATGTTTTTAAATCCGATTAGTTAGAACTTTGATAATAGTAAATTTTATAAATCGTTATTAAAAGTTAATTCATCTAACCTACTACATTTTTTTTAACATTTTTATGTTAATCGTTATCTATAAGGCATTATTGTATCATGTTTATTTATTTCTTTTTTAATGTTAAGTTCATCATACTAAATTGATAGGTTCATTATGATAATTGTTTTGGTTTAGGAAATAAAATGTCACACTTCAACAAAGAATTTAGTTATACTTAGCAAATACTATTAGTATGTTTCATTATAAAAACTATATATGCATGTTTAGATAACACTATACATAGGTTATAATAGTTAGATCAATTTAACTATGATTTAATATTATAATATTTTTCCCTTATGTTATTACATACATAATACAAACTAAACTTAATAGAACAAAAATAAGAATCCTAGATTTTTTTTTGAAATTTCACTTAAGTTAAGTTCTAATACTATAAAGGAAAGAACAAATCTAAAAGTAGGAGGGGAAGAATTAAGGTTGATGACATTAAACACTCATGTTCATCAAGAAATGATAATGTTTAACATATAAAATACATTGGTTCACCAAATTATTTGTTTCACTAACTTTATAATACATGTAACTTCTAGGATCATAATACATGTTGGTTGACAAAACTATAGTACTCCTTATTTTGAAACCTTAATTATAAACTGATAATTATATGTAATTGGTTATGATAGTTATTTTAGGAGGTTTTGTGCTAAATGCGCTATTAGTATGTATAGTATTATAACATATTAGATATGGATTAAATTAGGTTATAATAAAATAGAAATTGGGTTATTAAATTTAATCGTAGTTATACGTTAACCTAAACTATTTTAACATAAAACTAATTCTAAACTTGCAGGATTTCTATCTCCTTTTTTTTTCTTCCCCTTTTTCTTTTTTTTTTCTCTTTCACTTGCTAACCCTCTCTTTTTTCTTTCTCTTCCTCTTCTCCTACATGAGACATGCCCCACCATGCTCCATCCTTTACTCCCTAGCCACATCATTTCCCTCCTCCTCCTCCTCCTCCTATACACGAGGGTTGGAGTTAAAAACAACCTTACCTGATCACCCACCCCTTTCCTTTCTTTGTGTGCAACATACACACACACACACACACACACACACACACACACACACACACACACACACATATATATATATATATATGTATGTATACATATACTCACATATACAACACATTAAATTCCCCTTCCTCCCTCCATGTTCTGTTGAAAATCACTACCACCAAAACATAATCTTCACCCCTCTCTCTTTCTCCTTCTCACCATCACCAAACACACCCAAAACCACCATAACCCTTAACAATGTCCACCTTCCCCATAACCTTACCCTAGTTGCATACACACCCATTAAAACCACCACCACACCATCAGCCACCTCCCCTACTTCCTATGTTGCCCTATCCAACCCAAAAGCCACCTCCCACTCAGCCACCATCCCAACCCAACCAACCAATCTCCAATGCCACAACTACCAGTACCACCCTCCACTCATCAACTAGCACCAACCATCTCCATCCCTACCTTACCCTTCTTCCTTAGCCAACCTACCGTCCAACCTCCCTTTATTTCATGTGTAGCTTACAGTGCATGCACAATGTGAGAAGTTTTTTTAAAATTTTTTTGGTACCCATTATAAATAGTAAGCATATTTTGGTAATTTATAAAATAAATATTTTAATATTATAATAATAATAATTATTTGTTAAATATTAATTCAGTAATTGTGGTTTTATTTTTAGGCACAAAAGTTTGATTAGTAGGGCCTTATAATTTTAGTAGGATACTACTAATTTGAGTTTTTACTGAAATTTAGGTTACTAAAATGATTAATATTGCATGATAGCACATTAAGGTTTTATATACGAAATATGTTAAGCATGATTCATTATCTTATAATTATGTTCTTATTATTACTATCATGAAAATTGGTAAAAAAAAAGTATGTTATCATATGTAAAATATTTTGGATATGATATTATGAACAAAATGAGCTTTATGATTATGTATGACATCTACGTAGAAAATGATAGGTTGAACATGCTTAGATATAATTGTGGAATCATTATTATTAATGTGTGCCATAGGGGCAGTTTGGTCATTTCATGAATATTATAATATTTATTATGATAAGCATGTCTAATGTGTATTATATGTCACTAAGCATGAGATTATGTGATTCTGGAAGTATTAGATATGCATGTTAGGATTTTATATGCAAAATCATAAATAAGGATAAAATAGTTAATTGACGTATATGATAATTTACTTGCATGATAATTAATTAAATCATGGTATTTTATCCTTTCCTTAACAAATTTATAAATAAAATGGAATTAGTATTTATAATTGGGAATTATGGTCATTTTTGCCCTAATGCACCTAAATGTGAAATATTGAGCCTAGGTCAGCCTTGATAATTATGGGATTAGGTTTATGTATTTATAAATTTTAAAAATTTTAAATTGCATAACTCTTGTAAGATGATATTGTATTATCAACAGCAAATAAGATCCTAATCATTTAAAGTGAAAGATCACGTGAATTAAGCCATAGTATTGGGTATGTTTCACTAGACGATAATAGTGGCTCAAATGCATTATTTGTGAGTGGTGCTTCAGACCATTCCACTAGTTTAAGAATAGTGGCTTAAATACATTTTTTCCTAAAAGGTGTTGGGTTTGTTCCATCGGATGATAATAGTGGCTCATGTGTGTTGTCCCTACATGGTGCTTCAGTTTGTTCCATTAGATTATGAATAGTGAGACTCTATATTCAGCGTAAATAAGAATAGAATTTAACATAAGTAACTAATGGATAAGACATTAATTATTTAAAGCGGAAGATTACATGAGTCAGGATTGAGGTGTTGGGTCCGCTCCACCAAACGATAACAGTGGCTCAAGTGTGTTGTCCCTAAGAGATGCTTTAGACCGTTCCATTGGTTTAAGAATAGTGGCACATGAGCATTTTGTCTTGAGAGTTATTAGTTATGTTCCACCAAACGATAATAGTGGATCAAGTGTGTTTTTCTTGAGAGGTGCTTCAGACTGTTCCATCAGTTTAAGAATAGTTGCTCAGGAGCGCTTTGCCTTGAGAGGTGTTGGTTTTGTTCTACCAGGAAGATGATAGTGGCTCAGATGTGTTGCCCCTGAGAGGTGCTTCAGACCATTCCACCAGTTTAAGAATAGTGAGCCCCTTGAACTTAACGTAAATAAAAAAGAAATGATTATTATTGGATTTAAATAATTATTCCATTATTGGATTGATTAAATAGTGACATTTGTGCCTACTAGTTGTTCGGTATCAGCCTTTGTATCTACCTATGTTTTGGTGGTAGCCTCTATGTCTACTTGTGATACTGTGGATTTTTATTGTTCTTCCCTATGATGTTATGAATTTTTATTGGTAGTGAGAATGAGATATGTGATATGTTGTTATTGTCTTGGATCTAGGTTAATTTTATTTTTAATTATATTTCAAAGAGCATCTCTAAGATATTTGATTGGTAAGTTTTAGTTTATTCTAAATGAACGAGTATGAATAGTATTTGTCTTTAATGGTATTTGGTTATATGAATGATTATCGTATTTCAATTAATGCATGTACATTTCTATATTTTATACCATGTATTCTTGTGATACCTTGTATGTGTTCCATGTTGGTTTTTCATATTGATTTAGTATAATTAGTTGCTTAATAACGTTGTACTGAAGGGTTACTTTCATGGGCCCCTACTTATTCAATAGGTATTGCACTTTGTAAGTTGGTTTCTGAGTTCAGTCGAAAGCTGGTAATTTAGATTGAGAGCGTAAAACTATCCAGTGTTCTTTTTGTTAACTTGATTCTGGTTGTAATTGGACTTTCATATCCTCCTGTACTTACTCTTTCTTTGAGTTTTGTATCCGTTGAGGTTTCTTTTATTTAACACAATACTTATTAGTTTGTTCTCTCTATTATGTTTCTTGTAATCAAGTTATTAATTTAAAGGGAATAATAATTTTAGCCTAATCACTTGGTATAAAAATGGTAGAGGAAACTGAACTTGTACCAAGTATGATGACAACACACATCGTTTTGATTATTTTAACTTCCGTAATTAACTCTTCAAACAAAATTTTTAAATCCTAAAAATGGCGGTGTTATAATAACATATATAGATTCATAACATTTTGCTAAACACATATACATAGTAATGTTTATATTATTACAAAAAAATAACCCCATGTCTATAAATAAAAATTATAAAATTTATGCTGTGTTTATCATATATACTTATTGAACATATTCATAATAAAAAGTTATAAAATTTATAAAAATAATTGTGTGTCTAAAAATAAGAATTATAAAATTGTAAAAAAAATCTTGTAAGTATAGATAAGAATTATAAATTATAAAAGCAATCATGTCTTTGTATATAAAAATTATAAATTACAAATAATGATCCTGTGTAGTTAAATAAAACTTATAAAATTATAAAAATAATCTAATGTATCTAAATAAAGTTTATAAAATTATAAAAAAAATGACCCCAAACGGTGATTACGGTCCATGATATAAGAATTGCTTGCGTTCAGCCAAATCAAAGTTATCCTCAAGCAGTGGACCATCTTCTCTTGCTACTCAAACGAGGCGGGCGGCTGCGGACATGCATGAACATGATCCGCCTCCCAGATGGACAAGTCGATAATAAGAATAGGAAATTCATAGCATGAGGTACGTCACCGATTATGTCAAACACACGAAAAACAAATAATACGACGACTTCTTCACTGACCAAGAACAGAAATAATGGAAACAATTAAGCAGGATAGTTTAAATCATGAAGCACTAAAATAACTAGAGCACACTGGTCAGCATCCCAATTTGTATTCATCTCTCGCTTCTCAAAGTAGTCGGTCGGTCTGGGTAAGAAAAATATGTCCAGTAATGAGAGTTGTTTGAAGTTTGCTTGGGACAACGGGCAGCCCAAAGAGTTGTAGGGTACAGATTGCCCTTCAAATGAAAGGTATACAATATGAGTATCAAAATGAAGATCTTGTTGGGTGTATAGTATAGAAATATAATAAAAATACCAGAAAAATTTTGTCCGAGCCTACCGAATTCACGATGTGTCCTTAAGACGATTTTGCTCCCTCACACGGTGCTCAAGGTTGTGAACAATCGTCTTCCAGGATAAAATGGATTTTCGTTCCTATCAGATGTAACACTTTAATCTAATAGGATTCCAAAGAACGCAACGTTATGCTTGTACTCAACTAGGAATATATGAATCGAAAAAGTAGAGAGAGAGAGAACTATTGGAATTTCTGAAAAATCTGAATTTCCAAAAATTGATCTTTCCGGTTGATGGTGGGGGCTATTTATAGAGTTAATGAAGTTCCTTTGAAAAGACACCAAATCAACAATCATGACTCTTCAAATTAATTCAAATGAAAAGACACCAAGTCAACAATCATGACTTTTCAAATTGATTCAAATGAAAAGGCACCAAGTCAACAAACATGACTTTTCAAATTAATTCAAATGAAAAGGCACCAATTCAACAATCATGACTTTTCAAATTAATTCAAATGAAACCCTCTTATATATATATAAATATAAATATAAATATACATATATATATATATACATATATATATATATATATATATATATATATATATATATATATATATTACAATCTATTTAACAATCCCCCACTAGATTGTAATATATCACAAGCATGAACAAATTATGCTTAAATTAGTATCTCTCACATTACCCTACCACAAAGTAATAATATCTTTTCGTGGAATGCATCCATTCCTTGTATGAAAGATAAAATTAACTTTCATTCCATAATTACTCTAACTGAGCACAAGTGAAGAAAACTGCATCTGGATAAGTAGTTTGATACTTTGAACTTTCCATAGTGAATTTCTATCGGATTTACTGGCCAATCAGTGGACAGATCTGCCTTGAACAGTCAGCCATCTAGTGTAAACCGAGACAATAGAAAACACACAGCTTCCTTCAAGCATAGTTGGTTCTCACGTTTGTGTTCGTTTCGGCCATGAACACCTCCTGGCTCTGTGAGTGTGTTAGAGAATTCAGCCTTTAAAAGTCTCACAGAAGCGGCCCCTTCCCACTCACATAGGTGATCTCCTAATTATTATATCCTTTAGATATTTTACTTAAACATGTTAAGTTATAAGGATCATTAAAAGCATAGCTTAACCTTATCCTTTCTTTGCACCGTTTCATCATAGGAATGGGTAGATAAAAATTAGATTCCTCAGTGCAACACCGAGTCATCCATAGTTTAGTTTTCCCATTGAACCTAGATCTTGGGATCTCCAGTCAACTAGGTTGGGTTGCCACCATGACGACTCTATATATCCATAGGCTTTAGGCCCATTCCCTTGATGAACTTTCTACTTGCTTTCTAGTTAATGCCTTAGTAAGCGGATCCGCAATATTATCCTTTGACCTCACATAATCAATTGAGATAATTCCACTAGAAAGCAACCTTCTAATGGTATTATGTCTACGACGAATATGTCTAGACTTACCATTATACATCTTACTCCGTGCCCTACCAATTGCAGACTGGCTATCACAATGGATACGTATGGGTGGCACAGGTTTTTCCCAACATGGGATATCTTCTAGGAAGTCTCTAAGCCATTCAGCTTCTTCCCCGGCTTTATCTAAAGCAATAAATTCAGACTCCATTGTTGACCTCGCTATACATGTTTGTTTAGATGATTTCCAAGATATTGCACCACTTCCAAGAGTGAACACATATCCACTAGTAGACTTAGAGTTCCTAGAATCCGATATCCAATTTGCATCAGTGTAGCCTTCTACCACTACTGGATATCTCTTATAGTGTAATCCAAAGTTCTTGGTGTGCTTTAGATATCCTAGAACTCGAATGATCGCTTTCCAATGTTCCCTATTAGGGTTACTGGTATAGCGACTAAGCCTGTTAACTGCATTAGCAATATCCGGTCTCGTGCAGTTCATGAGATACATAATACTGCCTATTATACGTGAATATTCTAATTGTGAAAAACTAGCACCCGTATTTTTCATCAAATGAATATTCACCTCCAATGGTGTCTTAGCTGGGTTAATATTGTACTCCTTGAACCGATCAAGTATTTTTTTGAACATAATGAGATTGAGACAATATTAATCCATCAGATGTTCTAGAAATCTTAATTCCTAATATAACATCTGCAAGACCCATGTCTTTCATATCAAAACTTCGGGTGAGCATCCATTTGGTAGAGTTAATAATATCATTATTATTACCCATTATGAGCATATCATCTACGTATAGACACACTATAATGTAGCCTTTATGAGTGTCTTTGACATAAACACATTTGTCAGACTCATTTATCCTGAATCCATTTGACAACATTACACTGTCAAATTTCTCATGCCATTGCTTAGGCGCCTGTTTTAATCCATAGAGAGATTTAATAAGTCGACAAACCTTTTTCTCTTGACCGGGAGCAATGAACCCCTCGGGTTGTTCCATATAGATCTCTTCCTCTAATTCACCATTCAAGAATGCTGTTTTTACATCCATTTGATGTACTTCAAGACCCTTTACAGCTGCTATTGCCAATAGCATACGTATAGACGTAATTCTTGTAACTGGTGAATATGTGTCAAAAAAATCAACATCTTCCTTTTGCTTGTATCCTTTAACTACAAGCCTTGCCTTGTATTTGTCAATTGAACCATCGGCCTTTAATTTCTTCTTAAAGATCCACTTACATCCTAGGGGTTTATTTCCAGGAGGCAAGTCCACTACTTCCCATGTGTGATTTTGCATGATGGATTCAATTTCACTATTTATTGCTTCTTTCCAATAAGAAGATTCAGGAGAGGATATAGCTTCTTTAAATGTTTGAGGCTCATTTTCTAACAAATATGTTAGATAATCAGGTCCAAATGATTTAGAGATCCTAGCTCTCTTACTTCGTCTAGGTTCATCTGAATTAACTTCTTTATTCCCATCACCAACAGACTCTCTTAGCCTCTTTAGTGAAACTGATTCATTATTCATTTTGTAGGGAAAAATATTTTCAAAGAATATAGCATCCCTTGATTCTATAATAGTGTTGGCATCAATATCAGGAACCTCTGATTTGTGGACAAGGAAACGATATGCACTACTGTTATGTGCATAACCAATAAATACACAATCAATGGTTTTCAGTCCTAACTTAGTCCTCTTAGGTTTGGGAATTGCTACTTTTGCTAAGCACCCCCACACCTTTAAGTATTTATAGTTAGGCTTGTGACCTTTCCATAACTCATATGGAATATTGTGGGTTTTCTTATGAGGCATCTTATTCAGAATATAATTTGCAGTTAATAAGGCTTCCCCCCACAAGTTTTGCAGTAAACCAGAACTAATCAACATGGCATTCATCATGTCCTTCAAAGTTCTATTCTTGCGTTCTGCAATTCCATTAGATTGAGGCGTATAAGGAGCAGTAGTTTGGTGAATAATACCATTTTCTAAACAAACTTGTTCAAAAGGGTATTCGTATTCACCTCCTCTATCACTTCTTATAGCCTTAATCTTTCTACCAAGTTGATTCTCAACTTCTGCTTTGAAGTGTTTAAACATATCAATTGCTTCATCTTTGCTTCGTAGCAAATACACATAGCAATAAAGGGTGATATCATCTATGAAAGTAATAAAATACTTTTTACCACCTCTAGTTTGCACAAATTTTAAATCACACACATCAGTGTGAATTAAATCTAGAGGTTCGGTGTTCCTTTCAATAGAATGAAAGGGTTTCCTTGCCATCTTGGCCTCAACACATATTTCACATTTATGATTAGGATTAAACTCACATTTAGGCAAACACTCTAAATTAATTAACCTTCGAATGGTATCATAATTAACATGTCCTAATCGTTCGTGCCAAATATTAAATGACTCAGGCATGTAAGAAGAAGAAACACTCTTATTATTATTAACTTTGGGTACAATAGTCATTACATTCATCTTAAAGAGCCCATCACTGAGATAGCCCTTTCCTACAAACATCTCATTCTTAATAAGTATAAATTGATCGGATACAAAGATCAACTTAAAACCATTCCTACTTAGTAGGGATCCTGAAATTAAATTCTTCCGGATATCCGGTACATGGAGCACATCATTCAAAGTAAGGTTTTTTCCGCTTGTCAACTTCAGTATCACCTTTCCACGACCGATGACCTTAGAAGATGAAGCATTTCCCATAAAGAGTTGTTCTTCATCATCTTCTATAGGTTGATACTCAGAAAACATCCACTTGTTACCACATATGTGACGAGTGGCTCCGGTGTCTACCCACCATTCCTTAGCATTGCCTATAAGGTTGCATTGTGACACTACTGTAGATAGATTGATAACATCAAGATCTTCAGATAAGTTGTCTATCTCTGTGACATTCGCTTGAGCATTGCTTTTCTTAGACTTTTTCGGATTGCGACAATCCTTTGCACGGTGCCCTTGCTTGCCACATTCATAGCACTTTCCCTTGAATTTCTTGGAGACATTAGATCCTGTATTATAACTATCTCCATTGTGCTTCCTTTTCTTGCTCTTCTTTGATCTGTTTTCCACCACATTGGCTCTTGATGCCATTATATTTGAGCCTCCAGACTTGCGGTTGTCTTCCTCAATTCTTAGACGGACTATGAGATCCTCAAGTTTCATTTCCTTACGCTTATGCTTGAGGTAGTTCTTAAAATCTTTCCAATATGGTGGTAATTTTTCAATTACCGCTGCTACCTAAAAGGACTCGCTCAGGGACATACCATCGGCATGAATGTCATGAATAATAACCTGAATCTCTTCCACTTGGGATATTACCGACTTGTTATCCACCATTTTATAATCGAGAAAACGACCAACAATAAATTTCTTTATTCCGGCGTCCTCTATCTTATACTTGGTATCTAAAGAATCCCACAGTTCCTTTGCTGTTTTAGTACCAGAATACACATTATAGAATGTGTCATCCAAACCATTTAGAATATAATTCTTGCAAAGAAAGTCAGAATGATTCCATGCATCTATTGCAGCCACTTTGACTACTTCAGTCTCTTTTTCATCAACCTTTGGAGGACTCTCATTGAGATACTTTGCCAAATTTAATGTAGTCAGATAGAAAAGCATCTTTTTTTGCCAACGCTTAAAATCCGACCCATTGAACTTTGGTGGTTTTTCACCAACACCCACAGGATTTGTGGAACTTGCAACAATGTTTGCAGATGAAGCCATTTCTGTTACAAAAACAGAAGTTCAACAAATAACAAAGGAGTAGAAGAAAACTAGTATAATTATTTATCAAATAAATACCACTTTCTATACTATAACAAATAAAGGAAATATAAAATAAATAAACAAAATCGTCTTAAGATTGTTGGGTTTATAGTATAGAAATATAATAAAAATACCAGAAAAATTTTGTCCGAGCCCACCGAATTCACGATGTGTCCTTAAGACGATTTTGCTCCCTCACACGGTGCTCAAGGTTGTGAACAATCGTCTTCCAGGATAGAACGGATTTTCGTTCCTATCAAATGTAGCACTTTAATCTAATAGGATTCCAACGAACGCAACGTTATGCTTGATCTTTCCGGTTGATGGTGGGGGCTATTTATAGAGTTAATGAAGTCCCTTTGAAAAGACACCAAATCAACAATCATGACTCTTCAAATTAATTCAAATGAAAAAACACCAAGTCAACAATCATGACTTTTCAAATTGATTCAAATGAAAAGGCACCAAGTTAACAAACATGACTTTTCAAATTAATTCAAATGAAAAGGCACCAATTCAACAATCATGACTTTTCAAATTAATTCAAATGAAACCCTCTTATATATATATAAATATAAATATAAATATACATACATATATATATATATATATATATATATATATATATATATATATATATATATATATTACAATCTATTTAACAGATCTACAAAACAAGAGTCCTGAGCTTCTTCGGTATAATCCTATCCACAAAAAGATTCCTATGCTCGTCCATAACGGAAAGGCCATTGTTGAGTCTCAGGTGATTCTCGAATACATAGACGAAACATGGAAATCAGGTGACTCTATCCTCCCCAAGGATCCTTATGAGAGAGCCAAGGCTAGGTTTTGGGCTAAGTTCCTCGATGAAAAGGTAGCTACATACCTAAATTTAATTAATTGGGAGTGAAATATACTATTAGCTCAGAGTTGTATGATATACTATCTATGTATGATGTATCTAACAGCATCATATACTTGCGTGTATATATATATATATATATCAAAATGTGTAGTGCTCGCCGTCAATTTTTAAGGCATACATGGGAGCACCAGAGGAGCGTGCAAGCTCACTAGAAGAAGCGATTGAAAACCTGAAGATCATCGATAAGCAGCTTGAGAACAAGAAATACTTTGGAGGTGACAACATAGGTTTTGTTGATATTATTGCCTGCTTCTTGGCTTTCTGGCTACCGATTATTGTAGGAGTGTCGGGGAAGTGTGTCGGAAAGCACCCAAATCTAAGCAGGTGGAGTAAAGAATATGTTAGCTGCAGCTTTGTCAAAGAAAACCTTCCCGATAGAGAATTGCTAGTCAATTTTTTCCGTTCTAAATTGGAAGGTGCCCAGTGAATTATCATCAATTTTGGCGGCCCAACATCGAGCAGTTTTTCTACCACATCTCGATCTGAAGCAGAAGAATGTTAGATAAAATTTGTGGCATGAATCATATAATTAACACACGCTATATATGAATTCATGCATAACAAATCTATATTTATATGAAAACCTGAATATATGAAATAAATGCTGAATGCATAATTGAAATTGTGGAATATAATTTATATTTATGTACTTCTAACCATTGATTAAGCACTTGTTTAGAGTTACTTATTAAAAAAAATTATATAAGATAACTACTTATTTTGAAAAGTATTTAGCCTAAATTTTTAAAAATAAATAATTATCTTACATAATTACTTTTAGTAAGTAGATTCAAACAAGACATAAATTAATTGCACCAAAATACGAAAACAATGATCAAAATAAGAATTTATAGGTTATGCTATCTTATTCATCAAATACAATGCTATGTGTTTTCTTTACCAAAAATAGGAATAATGACCCTTATTTATTTCTATTCTCTTTTAATTCCACACCTCAATCTCATAAAATCTAAAGATGAAAGTCTACTCTTGATTTCTTCACTTATGCTCATATGTGTGTGCAATAAATGGAGACTGTATCTTCATTTGATGAGTTAAAAATTCTCAACACTTTTCCCTTTTAATGGCCCACGTATATAGTTGGTTTTAATAACCAACTTTTGACTCCACTTTTAAAATATATGAGATAATTAATTAATTGACAGTTAACATAATTATCTCCTTTATTTCTATAACATGTGCCATGCACATGCCTATGTATATACACGCTTAACTCTAATTCTACCATCAAAAATTAAATAGAGTTATATGTTAGAATTTATTACTAACGCATTAACATGTAACATAAACTTTATAGCCAAGCTTTATATCTAATTTAATATGGATCATATCTTATGGTTAATATATACAACATTTTATGCTGAAAAATAATAATGATAAATTTATTAAAAATAAAATATATCATCATTCTCCCACTTGGTCTATATAAATTAAATTCTCATTATAATATCTCTATGTTAGCATAAACTCAGTGATAAAACTAATACACAGGTCACAATGACAAGCCTTTAAAATTTTAAAAGTTATCTTTCATATATCACAAAGCACCAATTTCACCCACAATTCTAACTTTATGAATAAACCCAATATTTATTAAACATCCTTCACTTAATGTGTTATTTTTCAATAAACCATACGTATACAAACCAAATGAGAAACAAATACCTTTATTTAAAAATGACATGATGTATTACAACAACACAATTACATGGAAGGCCCATCACTCATATTACACATGTGATCCTTACACTTACTTGGTGGCATGATTTTAGATAAAGGATCAGCTAATATATATTCCGTGCCTTTGTGTTCCAAGACAATTTATCCTTTTAAAACATGTTCCTTTATCTTCAAGTACTAGATGCCTATGCCCATGTCTACCCCTTTTATTGTTCCTTGAGATAAAGATAACAACTTTATTGTCACATTTAAACATCAAAGGTCTAGAAATGGAATCAACTATTCTAAGATCTATTATGAAACTCCTCAACCAAACACTATGCTTTGCGGCTTTAGATGACAAGATGAGTTTTTCTTCCATGTTAGAAGTGGCTATATAATCCTACTACTTCTTCTTTTTAGGATATTGCTCTACGCACGAATAGAAAAATAAATCTAGAAGCAGATTTGCATGAATCTATACAACTAGCAATGTTTACATCTTAATAGTCATCTAATTCCAAATTCTCAACATTATGATACATGAGCATGTAATCCCTAGATCCATTTAGATACCTCATAACATTCTTTGTAGCTTTTTAGTGGTCCACTCCTAGATTACTCTGATAACATCCTAATAACCCAACAACATAAGCAATGTTAGGTCTTGTGCAAATCTAATCATATATGAATCTTCCAACTTTAGAAGCATATAATACGTTCTTCATCTTTTCTCTTTCTAAGTCATTCTTAGAACAATGAAGTAACGGCAATTCGTCACCCTTGATAATAAGATCCACACTTGTTCTATAATATATTATCATGTATCTTTCTAACGCCTTATGGATGTAAGTTTCTTGTGATAGACCTAATATTTTTTAGGATCTATCGCGATGAATCTTAATGCTAATAACATAAGATGCATCACCCATATTCTTCATATCAAATTAGTTAGAAAGAAATTGGTTTGGTTCACCTCATATATCATCTCTTTATCATTTTATGCAAGTATAATATCATCTACATATAAAACCAAGAAACAAATATTAATCCGAGTGACCTTGATGTATGTACACTAAGCCATAACATTCTCTTCAAATCTAAATGAAGAAATAAAACCATGAACCTTCAGATACCGTTGCTGGGAGGCTTGTTTCAATCAATATATGGCTTTCTTAAGCTTGCATACATGTTTGTTACCTTTATGAGAGGAGAATCTTTCAGATTGTTTCATGCATACCTCCTCCTCAAGCTTACCATTTAAAAAATTCGTATGTTTGCCATTTATACAATTTATACAAGTGCTAAAGTTAGTAAAATCTAGAGTACCAAGTACTCCATCATTTATCAATCCCTGTATTCTCTTAATGGAGGTGTGACCCAAACATTTATGGTAAGGCATTGATGAATCCTCATTCATAACACATCTTTTTGAACCAACAATTATATTCATTGCACCATTAGAATACTCATACATCAAATTCATAGAAAAAATATATTGTGACTGTAACACTCCGAAACTTTGTAACTCGAGTGTTTAGGCTTTTATTTAAAACCTAACCCTAAAATATTATCTTAAATATTTTTGTTAACCCTTAAATTGTAACCCAAATAAATTTTTAAATAAATTACCCTAATTATTTTTATCACTTTCCTTTTTTATTAGGCCCTCCCTTAATCAATTAATTTTTCTCCTATTTATTTTTCTCTAATAGGGTATCCTAACCTAACCTAACCAAAAGTAAACCTAATATAATTAAAATCAACAAATTCTACCTTTTATATATAAGAGCCACTCCACATATATAGTCTATGTTGGGTGTAAGCAAAAGTAACTTCATACCTAAGAATTGTATGCATATTGTGATCTTGCTGATGCACCTTCATCCTCTCGTCAGTGTCAACCTCTGGGGAAATGTGGAATAGGTATAAATAATGACTATAGATGTCCTTCACCGAAGACGTCCCCTAACATAATGCCATGAGCTCATCATACTTTTCCATCCTTTTACGAGTAGGATAGAATCAATCCCTAAGCATCTCGACAAAGGTCTCCCACTAGTCTCAAGTTAACATGCTTTATTTTGCCAAATCCCATACTATCATTATTAGACAAATAATCACAATATAACGAATATATTTATTACACGATTTATGCATCAAAACCTAAATGTGCTATCATGCAATGTCTAAATATTTTAGTAGAATATAAAAGATGCCTAATTTCCAAACAAAGCTCATTTTTATAGTTAATCTACTAAAAATTACTAGGATATGCTAATAAAACTTTATACCTAAAAATAATACCATAATAATCATATTAATATTTAATTAATAAAATAATAATTTTATTTAAAATATTAAAATGTAAATTACCAAAATTTTGCTTACTTTAAAATAGGGGTAAATTTTTTAAATGAACGCTCATGTTGATCATGCAACGTGAGTGGGCTAAGGTAAAGGGGGGGGGCTTCAAGGGAGTGGACTAGTTGGTGTGGTGGTGAAGCTACTAGCAGCCAAGGCTGGGAAGCTAGCAGCTAGGACGGGGAAAGGAGAAGAGAAGAGGGAAGTTAAGGGCTCTAGGAAGGATTGTTTGGATGTTGGATGGTGCTATAAGGAGGAGGACGGTTGGTGGTTGCTGGCTTCTTAGCGATGGCTATAGTGACAAGAAGTGGAGGTGGTGGTTAGAATATGGTATATGGGTTGCGAGGCAAAGTTTGTTGGGTGGTGTGCAAGGTAGAGAAAATAGAGGCGGGGAGAGTTGGGCAAAGGGAGAAAAGGGAAGATGAGAGGAAAGAAGGCAACAACTTGATGGGAGGAGGAAGGAGGGAAGAGAAGGGAAAGAGGAACCAAGGATAGGGAGGTGGTGAGATGGTGGAGCTTGTGATGCGATAGATTCAATGGTGGTGAGGAAAAAGGAAACTAAAGGTAGGGGTGAGAAGAAGAAAGAAAAGAAGAAGAAGAAGAAGAAGAAGAAGCAAGGAGGAAGGAGGAAATTATAGGGGGTTGAAAAGAGATAAGGGAATATGTGTGTGTGTGTGTGTGTGTGTGTGTGTGTAGGCATGCATGGTTGAGGGTGAAGGGGAGGTAAAATCAATGGGGAAATGGGCTTGTTTAGTCATGTAAGGTAGGTAAGTAGGAGTAGGTGGTGGTGGGGGGCTCAACAGGGGAGTAAGAAAGATAGGGCAAAAGCAAAGAGGGAAGGGGAGGTTGGCATGCAGGCTAGGTAGAGGGATGGTGCAGGAGCCAAGAATGGGAGGAAAGAGATGCGAGGAGGGAGTGTGTAGGTCTAGTTTAGCTAGAAAGGGAAAGAAGGACACAAGTGTGCATGGGTAGGGGTCGTGCAAGGTGATGTAGGGGGAGTTAGGGCATGTTTGGATGTGTAGGGGTGCAAAGGTGGAGTAGGAGAAGGAAAGAAAGGAGGAAGGATGAGCCAGCTAGGCAAGATAGGGAGGGAAAAAGGAAAAAGAAAATAAGGGGTAGGCTGGGCTTGGTTTAAGGTTCACGCGAGGAGGAGTGAAGAAGAAGAAGAAGGAAATAAGAGAAGGTGGGTTAGGTGGAATGATCTGGAAGAAAAGAAGAAAAGGAGAGTGGGATGGGGGCACAGGGAAGGAACGAGGAAGGAGAAGAAAAAGAAAAAAAAGAGAAAATAAAGAAAAAGAAAGTAAATTTATGGTTAGATTTAGGTTTAAGATAATATTAATTTATCTGGATATAAAGTATCAAATTAGAAAAATAAACCAGGTAAAATTATCGGTAGTTTCTTCTAATCTTGTTCCATCTTTTACCGAGAAAATATGTCATTTTAATTATGTACTTTCACTAACTTTAGAGAATTAAATTAATAATATAAAACTTACAAGTTCATAACATAAACCACAAAGGTTCATTATGTTCATTATTTAGGTTTTAGGCAATAAAACATACAGATTCAACATATAATCTAGTTTTACTCAACAAAAAATAGTGGTATGTTTTATTATAAAAACTAAGCATACATGTTTCAAAGGACACTATACGTAGGTGCATTAGAAGAATCTACCATGTTCATTAATACTAAACTATGTATAGGTTTAGCATGTTAACATATAAGTGTTATCATAAGTATTTCTTTCTTTATGTTAGACTCATTGGACTAAACTGATAGGTTCATTGTGTTAATATTTTAGGTTCAGGTAATAAAACATAGAAGTTCAACAAAGAATTTAGTTATACTTAGCAAAAGTATTGGTATGTTTCATTATAAAAACTAAACATACATGTTCAAATAGCACTATACATAAGTTATAACATTTAAATGAATTTAATTAGGATTTTGATGTTATAATAAGTTTCCTTCATGTTATGTCCTGTATAATATAAACCAAACCCGATAGAATGGAAACCAAAATTCTATAGAATTTTTGAATTACACTAAAGTTAAGTGATAATCCCATAAAAGATAGAACTAATATATAAGTAGGAGGGGGAAAAGTTTAAAGTTTATAATATTAAACGCTTAAGTTCATTACGTAAAACGGTTATATTCGGCACATAAAATGCATTGGTTCAAAAGATAATTTGTTTCACTAACTTCACAATACATGTCGGTTCCTCACAATAAATATTTAGGTTCAGACATAATACATGTAGGTTTGCATACTATTAAATAGATATACATAGTAAGAGTTATCTAATTACAAAACATAATCATATATCTAAAAATAAATATTATAAAATTTATTCCGTATTAATCATACTTGCCGAACTAGTTCAAAATAAAAACCTATAAAACATATAAAAATGACTGTATTAAGAAATAAGAATTTTAAAATTATAAAAAATAATCCCATATGTATAAATAAAATTATGAATCATGAAATTGGTCCCATTTTGATATATAAGAATTACAAATTATATAAAAAAAAACACTTGCAGACATGAATAAAATTATAAATAAATAAAGATGACCAATGGTGCACCTCGCAAGGAGCTCATTGCTTATATACGACCAAATCAAAGTCATCCATAAGCAATTGACCATCTTCAGCTCCTGCAATTCAAACGAGGCGGCCGGCTGTGTCCACGGACGAACGTGATCCTCCTCCCGGATTGACAAGCCAAAAATAAGATTAGGAAAGACATAATATGAGGAACGTCATCGATTATGTCAAACACACGACAAACAAATAATATGGGCTACATAAGGCAATGCCAACTTATTTCTTAAGAAAAGCTTCGCTGAGCTAGTGAGCTATATAAGGCAATTAAGCAATATATTCTAAAGCACGAAACGCTAAAATAACTAGAACACACCGGCCAGCTTCCTAATTTTGTATTCATCACTTCACTCCCTCCTCCAAGCAGTCGATCTGGGTAAGAAAAAAATGTCTAGTAACGAGAGTTGTTTGAAGTTGCTTGGGACAACGGGCAGCCCAATGAGTTGTAGGGTACAGATTGCCCTTCAAATGAAAGGTATCCAATATGAGTATCAAAATGAAGATCTACAAAACAAGAGCCCTGAGCTTCTCCGGTATAATCCAATCCACAAAAAGATTCCTGTGCTCGTCCATAACGGCAAGGCCATTGCTGAGTCCCAGGTGATTCTCGAATACATCGACGAAACATGGCGATCAGGTAACTCCATCCTCCCCAAGGATCCGTACGAAAGGGCCATGGCTAGGTTCTGGGCTAAGTTCTTTGACGAAAAGGTAACCAACTAGAGAACTTACCTAAAAATTTAATTTGTTCAGAGTAATAAAAATAATTAATAACCATTAATTAATTAATTAATCGAGGGTGTGAATGCGCAGTGCTTGCCGTCAATTGCCAAAGCATACATGGGAGCACCGGAGGAGCGTGAAAGCTCACTAGAAGAAGCGATTGGAAACATGAAGATCCTCGACAAGGAGCTTGAGAGCAAGAAGTACTTTGGAGGTGAAAGCATAGGTTTTGTTGACATTGTTGCCGGCTTCTTGGCTTACTGGCTACCTATTCTTGTACAAGTGTCTGGGAAGTGCGTTGGAAAGTATCCAAATTTAAGCAGGTGGGCTGAAGAATACGTTAGCTGCAGTGTTGTCAAAGAAAACCTTCCCGACAGAGAATTGATAGTCAGTTTTATGCGTTATAAATTGGGAGCTGCCCAGTGAATTACCAACACTTATGACGGCCCAACAATACATCCACCAGTTTTTCTACCACATCTCGATCTGAAATAGAATAAATATAATTTGTTGCAGTGATAGTAATCTTTTAGTATTTGAGTACTAATAATATCCAGTGTGCCGTGTATTGTCAAAGAAAAAATCGTATTCCTCATATCCAATAAAGTTGGGAGCCATCAATGAATTATTATATTCCAAACTAATAGTAGTTTCTTATAATCTTGTTCTTCATCTTTCACCGAAAAAGTATGTAGTTTTATTTTATACTCTTCAACAAGAAAGGTAAGCGTGTGTGTGTGTGTGTTTCTCTTAATCTTAATCTGAAGTTGAGAAAGCAGGGGACCTGAGGACATTATTGCTCGCCTCGATGTTTGTCTAACAATGTGTTTGGATCAAGGTCGGGAAGGTTTTGACAAATTTGTTTGGGACTCCACCTAGATTACATTAGGTTAAATACTAACCTCATTTAAACTCAATTTATCCCCCAAACTATTAACATTCAAATCATTTGTTGAATGATTTTTCGGCTATTCATCACTACCCATTTCAACGGAAATAAAATTCTACATTATTCACCTAGATTAACCTAATAATTATCTAAATAATGGTTTTACATTTATTTAATTTTAACAACCTGATTGAATCTAATTTATATCAACCTCAATCTACTTTGTCATAGAAAGGAATTGCGAAGAAGGAGTTGGAAGTGAGATGATGAAAGAATAAAAGAGTATAATGAATCCATAAAATGCATTGTTCCTAGCTAGAGGGAGATAGTATGAGCAGTGGTAGACCAGGGGTCAAAACAATTAGATTTCAAGAATCAATTATTTTCTTACCTACACTAACAACATGAAGCACTAGCAACCCTAAGGTTCACACATGAATAACACCTTCTTAAAACAAATGTCAATATTAATCTAGCTGATCAAGAAACGAATAGTAGCCACGGCATTGGGCATCCATGCCAACACTTTGATAGAAGTGATGAGAATCCAATAGTTCTATAAACCATTTTCTTAAGAGTATACATATCTTCTTCTTTTTTCTTTAGCTTTTATTGGTACGGCAATAATAACAATAGCTGTTTCTATGGTTCGAAGTTTAAACTGTTGTTTTAGACCGGAAATAAGCACTGAGAGCTGTAAATGGATTGTACGTGAGTAGATGTGATATAGCGACTACTGCCTTTGGTTCATCTTCTATCCTGTTGGGCCTTCTTTGTCACTTTAGTCATTATTCCATATCGACCAGACATTTCCTTTTGTATTATACGATTATTAGTCCATTCCATTCTTAGGCCTCATGTACGATGCAATTAAGGTACCCTATGAACAGGTATGCAACCAGGAAGGGTGCATCTGTCTAGTAAGATTTGTTAATCATTAATGCCCATTGCTATATTGCATTACCCAAAAGGTATGAAGACTAATTTCAGTACACTATTGGTTCATGATCAAGCTCCAGCTCATAATAGTGCTGGAACAAAGGATTAACACTGAGGCAACAAAAACACAAACTTGAAATTCGTATCTCAAATCCTTCATTGCATAAAGGCTCCATTACAGAGCCAGCTAAGCGGGCTGGCTGGCTTGCTGGGGCTAAGCAATCCATGGGTGAGAGAGATGAAATCTACGGTGGTGAGTGACAGGGCATGAAGCATTGGGCACCAAATAACTTGCGGCACTGCCCGACAAGATCCTGCATTCAAACTCCAATAATACAGATCAAATTAGACAACACACAGTGCTATCTACTTAATAGACATATCAAATCTGCTGTGCTATTTTATTTTTATTTTTCATTCCTAAGAAGTCCGTAATATTATATAGGTGGTTACACTGATCAAAAGAAAGATACGAGGATTCAAACCTGGGCTTCTCGTATCCAGAAGGCTGACATTTAACTCTTAAGTTAAATCTCACCTATATGTCCTCATCCAGCCAAATGCATCATCCATTGTTCGTTAGAAAACGGGCCGCTACTATCCCCGGAAGTTTATTTCTTTAAGGCCTTATGCAAATCTTGATCTCCCTGAGCTTTTATTAATAACTAAGCTAGGGTGTCACCCGGCCATTGTTCATACATCTTGCCAAATTTTCACTCATGAATTAAAGCTAAAAAAAAGACCATATAAATATAATGCAGAAAGATGCAGAACGGAGTAACTAGCATATACATCCGGGAATGGGGACACTAGATCAAAGTTATCCTAAAGCAATAGCCGGGAAATGGCGTCAATCACGAACCTCCCAGATTCACGAGTCAATGGGATTAGGAAATTCATTATATGCGGGACGTCATCGATTATGTCAAACATAATTGATAAACGAATAATTAATATGCTGCTACGTACAGAAACCAAGAAAAAATAATAATGGAGAGACAACTTATTTCCCACGAAAAGCTTCGCTGCAGGGGCCTATATTTATTTCGTATAAAACAATTAAGCAGTTAGTCAGGCATCAAGGTAGTAGCTACAACACGCTCCAAAATTCCTGTTATTCATCACTGATCACTCCAAGTAGAAGTACTTAGTCCGGGGTGGGGGTGGGGGGAATGTCTGGTACTGAGGATTTGAAGCTGTTTGGGATAACGGGCAGCCCATTCAGTTTTAGGGCTCAGATTGCCCTTCACATGAAAGGTATCCAATGAGTATCAGGAGGAAGATCTACACAATAATAGCCCTGACCTTCTCGAGTATAATCCAATCCACAAGAAGGTTCCTGTTCTCATCCAAAACGGAAAGGCCATTGCAGAGTCTTAGGTGATTCTTGAATACATAGACGAAACTGTTGGACTATGAGTCCATTCCTATGTGGAAAAACTTATATTTTATTTATGGAGGTAGCTAAAAGGTTCTTTGGATCATTTTATTGGGTAGCTTCCTTGATAAATCTTTTACTCTCAGCTTTATTAAGGAGTATTGAGAGAATTCGGAAGGCCATCAAACACCAAAACTGGAAGGGCAAAGGTTTTTACAAAGTGCAGTTCTGGGCGTTTTTCTCCTGCGTAGTCTTCATCAAGTGCTCCGATCGAAGGTCTCAAAAGTGCTCCGATTTAGCTGAAATTTGGACAGAACCTTTGGGACATCTGGTTCTCCAAATCCAACGGTCGGTTTGTCTATTACTACTCTATTTTGTGAGATATTTCCACTGTACCGAGCTCCTATTTTCTAGTGATGAAATCTTCATCATTTTTCTTCGTTTGGTTGTTTGTTGGTTGATAAGAATTTGGTGGGTTGTGTACCCTTTTAGGGGCTCATTGTAAGGAGATTGTTATAATCATCTTTGATTATAGTGGATCAATTTTTTGGACTAGATCCCGTGGGTTTTACCTCTTTCACTTTGAGAGTTTCCCATGTAAAAATTCTTGTGTCTCTCTTTTATTTGTTTACTTGCTGATTTGATATCATTGTGGATTGATATTTTGCTGCGGTTGACACCATCGACTTAGTGTTGGGTAATTGTTAATACTTGGGAATCCCTTGTTTTTCCCATCAGAAACATGGAAATCAGGTAACCTTATCCTCCCCAAGGATCCGTATGAAAGAGCCATGGCTAGATTCTGGGCTAAGTTCCTCGATGAAAAGGTAATTAGCTATGTACCTAAACTTTATAAATTAGGAGTGAAATATACAATTAATCCAAAGTTTTTAGATTTCATACCCACTTAATTAATGGTCCTGTCGTATACTATCTATGTATGATATATCTTACAACGTCATACACTTACTTGGGTCCATATATATGTATATGTGCAGTGCTTGCCGTCAATTTTTAAGGCATACGTGGGAGCACCAGAGGAGCGTGAGAGCTCACTAGAAGAAGCGATTAAAAACCTGAAGACCCTCGACAAGGAGCTTGAGAAATACTTTGGAGGTGACGACATAGGTTTTGTTGACGTTGTTGCAGGCTTCTTGTCTTATTGGCTACTGATTATTGTACAAGTGTCTCGGAAGTGCGTCAGAAAGTACGCAAATCTAAGCAAGTGGAGTGAAGAATACGTTAGCTGTGACGTTGTCAAAGAAAACCTTCCCAATAGAGAATTGCTAGTCAGTATTTTTCGTGCTCACTTGGGAGCGGCGTAGTGAACTATCAGACAGTAATGAATGGCCCAACATCCAGCATTTCTCCTAGTTACCACGACTCGATCTAAACAGATACAAAAGAAATATAATTTGTTGTAATGATATTTAATAACTAATATTTTGCGAGTCAAAAATAAAACTCCTCCTATCAAATAAAGTTGTTGGCCATCCCTGTTTGTTTTTCATTATATAAAAGTTAGTTATTTCGTACAGTAATCTTGTTCACATCTTTCAACAAGAAAATGCGTCGTTTTCTCAATTATGTCATTTTATTCACTGCAGCAATATTTTTTGCCTTGTCTTTTTTGTTCATTATTGTGAACCAAATATCAAAATAGTTTTTTTTTATATTTAGCAAATATTAAAGTAGTCATTCGGATTATAAATTATAAGCTTTGATTAAAGATTTAATTTAGAACATAACATGATTTTAGTTCATCCGGGTCATTGAAAAAGTATATTGTTGGCATGTGCATTATGTGGCAAATATGGAGTTCCCTTACTTCCTAACACAATTCATGTTTGCTCACATAATATTTTTGGGTTGAAATTTGGACAAATGATGAGAGTAAGGATATTAACACGAATTGTCTTTTTTGCTGACTCTAAGAAGTATGTTATTTTATCGTATAAGATTTTATCTGATATAAAAAGAAGTGATAAAACCCTAGCATACAAGTCAATCGTACAAACCTTCTTCTCCTCTGTTGTGTTCTCTTTATTTTAGATAATTACTTATTGTGTGATATGTTGAGTGATTTGTTCAATCCTCTAGTAATTACACAATTGCACAAATCTGCATTGTGATTACATTCTCAATTGATTCGGTTATCTTGTTAGTTTTGATAATTGTTTAGATCTAGTCTTATGAGGATGCAATTAGCGTTATTCCACAACAATTTGGTATTAAATCTTCTTGCTAAAAAGATTAGGTGTTTGGGATGTATATAAGATTTGATATTGAGAAGTTCAATCGATCCATACTTTTGGATTGTGGATATTGAAGATACAAGAAGTTTTAATTCAAAAGGAGTTGGAGAAAGCTTTATCTCATCATTTGAATAAACCAAAATTGATGATGGATAAGAGATTTGAGGAGGTAGATATGAAGACCCTCTATACCATACAATTATGTTTGTCTAATGAAGAATTTTGAAAAATGGAAAAGGAAACAACGGCGGCTACCTTTTGGTTAAAGCTAGAATCTTTATATATGAAAAATTTAGTAGCAAATCATCTATTATTAAAAAATAGGCTTCATTACCTAAAATAAGGTAAGGGTCAATCTTTAAAAGTTCATTTGGATGGGTTTGATTCAAGTGTGATGGATTTGCATAACATAGGAGTCAAGCTTGATGATAAAGATTTGACTAGAATACTTTTGTGTTCTTTCCCTATAAAGTTTAAGTATTTTCATGAGAATTTATTATATGGGAAGGATGAATTAGTTCTTAAGGATGTAAAATCCACTATGCTACAATAGGAGTGGATTGGTAGTATTACTTCCTAAGCCTCACATAAAAAGGGACTTGTAGCTAGGGAAGGACATAGGCGCTAAGTCAAAGAGTTGTCAAAAGAATGTGATGTACTATAGGTGTCACAAGAAGGGACATATTAGAAAGTTTTTTTTAATAGGAAGCTCGATGCTAAGCTTAGTGAGTCATCTGGTACGAAAGATGATGTTGTTATTGCCCGAGATGATAGTGATGGAGATGTGTTACTGACCACTAACAAATAAACCAAGATCACTGCTAGATAGATCTTAGATTCTAGGTGTTAATACCATATTAATCCCAACTAAAGTTTATTTAAAACTTTTTATGTGATTCAAGATGGAGTTATCTTGATGGGCAACGATTTGCTTGCAAAGTTGCTGGTATAGGGACAGTGAAGGTGAGGATGCATGACGTAGTGGTCAAAACATTATCCAACATGAGACATATCCCTAAGATGACTAAAAACCTCATCTCATTGAGTTTCTTAGATTATAATAGGAACCTATATATGATTGAATATGGTACCCTAAGAGTGAAAAAATGGGCTCTTATGGCGATGAAGGAGAAATGAATGGGGGCATTGTATGAGTTGGTGGATGGACAATTGTTGTAACATCAACGAAGGTGAAAAACTTAGACATTGTGAGACTTTGGCACATGGGTACTGAAAAATACTCTAAAGGGGGTGAATAGGGTTATATAGAATAGGAATGACTAAATAAAATTTTACACAAAATGTAGAGTGGTTTGAGAGTGAATTACCTTTTACATCCACTACCAAAATGTTCTTCCTTTTGAATTTTTAAAATAGTGACATATTTATGGATGATCAATCTTCTATCAGTTTATGATCCTTACAATCTTAATGACCCTCTCAAGAGAAAATTTACAACTTCACCTATTT
Organism: Tamarix chinensis; assembly: GCA_030549775.1. Classification (NCBI taxonomy): domain Eukaryota; kingdom Viridiplantae; phylum Streptophyta; class Magnoliopsida; order Caryophyllales; family Tamaricaceae; genus Tamarix; species Tamarix chinensis. The sequence continues at coordinate 9,628,820 of CM060177.1, read as the reverse complement.
ATCTTTTCTATATTCACTGAATGAATCTCTCAAGAATGATAGGTAACACTCACTAAACCCTTTGATTGAGCTTTGAAAGGTGGTTGTTATTACAAGTGTTTCTCACCAAATAAAAGATATAAAAGTGTTTATATTTGCACGAGATGTAATCTAGACAAATGTAATATATGATATTAAAATTTGTGAACAATTCTAGCTAAGAGAAGTGATCACAGAAAACTTTTCAATAAAACATAGAAATATGAAAGTTTTGGAGTATTGAATGAGAAATTGAATGATTTTAGTGTAAGAGAGTAATTCCACAATCAATGTTCTAAAACATTATTTGTAATAAATGTAGAGGAATCTTATTTATAAGGGTTACCCTTGAGTGTGGCCGTTAGACATAATTTGTCAAAAATTTGTTTCGCTTAATAAGAAGAAAATCAGCATTCAATGCTAACTAGTCAATTGGTATGAAGAAAATTTTCAATCTGTTGTACAACCAACCGATCAGTTTGTTCTAACAAGTCTAATGTTCATGTTTGACTAAAATAGAAAAATACAGTTGTGTCAACCTGTCGATCTGTTTGTCAACTAGTCGATCGGCTCACTAATAACCAATCTTTGTATTTAAGCAGAGAGCAATTGAGTCTCCACAAGATAGAGACCCATGGATTGGTTAGTCAAACCAACCGATCAGTTTCTAAACCAGTCGATTAGTTTTCCTAAACCACTCGATGTGTTTAAATAGAGACGGACTAAGTTTCTACAAGATTTAATCCCATGAACTAATTGTTAAACTAACCGATAGGTTTTTGAACCAATCAATCGGTTTGAGGAAACCAGTTAATCAGTTTTATGCACCAGTCAATTTGTCTTAGTTTTAGCACAACCAATGGTTATGTTTAAGTTGAACTAGCCGATCGGTCTAATGATCAATCGATTGATCCCGACTAGAACCAATAAATTTGTTTGGAAGATACTTATTAAAAGATTTATAATATAAAATCAAGTAAGGTAAAAATGCTTGAAATATGACATTTGCTCGACTTAACTCTTTACAATATACCTAAGACATATCAAATGCTTGGCTCAAATCTTGGTGCCTTTTGTATGAGTTTTTTTTTTCTGCACATGTATGCTTAAGAAAAATACATTAGATACAAAAATCTGTTTGTTATCATCAAAACAAGTATAGTGATATTGTTTAACTTTTGAGGTTAACAAGTGCCAGGAGATTAACTGAACTCTCTAAGAAGAGTTTGATGGATGGACAAAGTATAGGCACTATAGACTTTTGCAAGTACTGTGTGTTTGGCAAGCTAAAGCAAGTTAGCTTTTCGATAACTAAGCATAGCATAATACCACATTTATTGATGAATTCTCTAGAAATGTATGGGTATATTTTTAAAAGCAAAAGAATGATATATTTGGTGTTTTCAAACATTGGAAGACCTTGCTAGGGAAACAGACTGGGAAGTATGTTAAGTGTCTCTAGATGAGTTTGTTGAGCATAGTTTCATTGATTTCTAATAGGAACATAGGATAATAATATAGTACACTTATGTTGGGAGACGATGGTAGAATGGGGTTGCTAAGCAGATGAATAGAACCCTATTGGAGAAGGTGTGTCATATGTTATCATAAATGAGGGATAGGAAAAGATTTTTGGGTTGAGGTGGTTCATATGACATCATACCTAGTGAACCAGTTACTCAACTGGTCCATTGAGTTGAAAATACCTAAGGAGTTATGATCTGGTAAGCCAGTTAATTAATCTAATTTATATGTCTTTGGTTGCCCTGCGTATGCTTATATGAATGATGGTAACCTTGAGTTTAGAGTAAAAAAGTGTATATTTATTGGCTTTGCATCAAAAGTGAAGGGGTACAAATTATGAGACCCAACTCCATCTAAGTTTTTGACTAGTAGAGATATTATGTTAAATGAGTCCATATTATTCTAGAAGACCGAGTCTTATGATGATGTGTTGAAGGAGGAAGAACATGATAGTGCTTCGAGCTAGGTGGAAGTTGATATTGACTTGGTTGACAGAACCGATATGATAAACTCACTATTCCTAAATTTGATGGATCGAAGCAGCAGGTAGAGTAAAGGGGTGTTGCTTTAGGCAGAGCACAGAGGATTATTAAGCCTCCGACCATATATGGTTTTGAAGAATTAGACGGTTATGCCTTGTTCAGTATAAAGACAATTATTGATGTGCATGAGCCAGCATTATTCTCATAGGCTATTTTTTTTAAAGTATTTTGTAGTTTAAAGTATTTGAAGTTTTTAAACTCACTATTCCTAAAGTTGATGGATCGAAGCAGCAGGTAGAGTAAAGGGGTGTTGCTTTAGGCAGAGCACAGAGGATTATTAAGCCTCCGACCATATATGGTTTTGAAGAATTAGACGGTTATGCCTTGTTCAATATAAAGACAGTTATTGATGTGCATGAGCCAGCATTATTCTCAGAGGCTATTTTTTTTTTAAAGTATTTTGTAGTTTAAAGTATTTGAAGTTTATAATTTTTATAATAATATTTTGATATTAATTTTTAGATAAAATAAGATACTTATATAAATATAGATATGGATATTGACTAATATGTAATCTTTATTTTTAAAAATCTCCTTACAAAAGTTATTACAATTGATAAAATAATATTTTTATATGAATATTGGATATATTCAAATTTAATCAATTTGGTCTATATCCAAATTCAATCCATTCAGTTTGTATTTTTTAGATATTTAAGATTTGGATATCTAGTATAATAAACATAGAATGAATATCAAAAAAATAAATATCTAAATATATATAGATATCAAGTTTTCCTCACCCCAGTGTTAGCCCATTGTTCAAACATCTCACCAATTTTTCACTCTTTAATAAAGCTGAAATTACCATATAATATTGAGAGATGTGGAACAAAGTAACAAGCATAGTCGGGAACGAGGACGCTAAATCAAAGTTATCCCAATGCAATAGCCTATCATTAACTTTTGCAATTCAAACAAGGTGGGCGTCAAACATGAACCTCCCACGTTCAAGAGTAAATAAGATGAGGAAAGGAGAAATTTCTTTATAGTCCAATTAGGTTAAACTAATAAGATAAAAATTAAAATGGTCCTAAAGTATTTAGTTACAAGTACAAAATATTATGTACATATAATTATACTAATATGTACACCTAATTATATATAAATGTACATATAGTATTCTCTATATGTACATGTATGTTGGGATACTAAAAAAAAATTGATTAAATACCAAATAGATTGACTAACTTTAATTATTTTGATCCAAATGGACCATCGAGTGTTTTGGCCATGAGGAAATTCATTCTATGAGTTATGTTATCGATTATGTAAAACACACGTGACAAATGAATAATTACTACTACGTACACCAACCAATAATAAAAATAATGTAGAGACCAACGTATTTCCCAAGAAATGCTTTGTCGGGCCTATATTTATTTAGTATAAAACAATGAAGCAGATAGTCAGGCATCAAGGTATTAGCTAGAACACACCAAATTCCTATTATTCATCACTGATAACTATAAGTACGCAGTTCGATGTAAAAATGCTTGGTATTGAGGGTTTGAAGCTGTTTTGGTTTACGGGCAGTCCATTCAGCTGTAGGGTACAGATTGCGCTTAACATGAAAGGTATCCAATATGAGTATTGGGAGGAAGATCTACAAAACAAGAGCCCTGACCTTCTCAAGTATAATCCAATCCACAAGAAGGTTCCTGTGCTCATCCATAACGGAAAGGCCATTGCAGAGTCTCAGGCGATTCTTGAATACATAGACGAAGCATGGCAATCAGGTAACTTTATACTCCCCGAGGATCCTTATGAGAGAGCCATGGCTAGGTTCTGGGGTAAGTTCCTTGATGATAAGGTGAACAGCTACTTACCAAAGATACTATTAGAGTTGTTAACGAGTCAAGTTGAGCCGAGTTGGGGTAGGTTTGGGCTCGGCTCCTTTACTAAACGAGCCTAAAAATGAAGCTTGAGCTTAGCTTGTTTATAAATGAGCCGAGCTTTTAACAAGTCGAGCCGAACTTTTAACATATCAAGTCCCGATCTTTAGTAGTAAACGAGCCGAGTTCAAGAGCTTTTCACCGTAAACGTGCTCGAGTCCAAATTTATTATGCTTAAACTTAGCTTGTTTAATAATCAAGCCAAACTCAAGCTTAATTTTTAAACTAGTTTAATAAGCGAGCCAAACCGAGCCGAGCTCAAAAAACTCGTGAGCCAGCTTGGTTTTTCAATAGCCCTAGATACAATTGATTCAGAGTAAAATAATTAATGACCTAATTTGTTAGAATCTACTTATTAAAGTTAATTATCAGATCATGAGTAATAATTGATTGGTTGTGAAAGTGCAGTGCTTGCCTTCAATTATCAAAGCATATATGAGGCCAGCCGAGGAGCGTGAGAGCTCATTAGAAGAAACGATGAATAACTTGAAGATCCTCGACAAGGAGCTTGAGGACAAGAAATGCTTCGGAGGAGAAAACGTAGGTTTTGTTGACATTTTTGCCTGCTTCTTGGCTCTCTGGCTACCGATTTTTGTACAAGTTTCTGGGAAGAGCATCGGAAATTATCCAAATCTAAACAGTTGGAGTGAAGAATATGTTCGCTGCAACGTCGTCAAACAAAGCCTTCCCGACAGAGAATTGCTTGTCAGGTTTATCCGTACTAAAGTGGGAGTTGCCCATTGAATTATCAATGATGACGGCCCAACAGTCCGGCACTTTTCCTACCATGTTTCGGTTCGACCGTCCGAAAGAGACGTGAAGGAAATATAGTCCGCCTTGTACCGTCAACAATAATATTCCTCCTCTCCAATAAAATTTTCGGTCACCACCAATGTCTTATTATTATAAGATATTAATTTCTTATAATCCTGCTCCCATATTTGACCAAGAAAATATGTCATTTTTTATTACCACATTTAATTGTATGTTTAAGTGAACTATGCCCGTCGGTTGTTGGCACTTATGGGTAGTTATTCTTTTGCAATCAGTTATTGGATGTTCCATATAAATGTCGGAAGCTGCTAGTCATAAATATATGTATTTTGTTATTGTTGTAGTAGTTGCAATTTGCTATTAAAACTAGCAATTAGATAAAACATATTAAAATTATTTTTTATTTTATTTTGTGACCACACTTTTTTTATTGTGATAAATATTTTTTTTCAATGTAATATCCCAATAATAAAATAATCTATATTTGAAAATAATAATAATATTATTATTATTTTAGTACTAATACTATGATTATTATTATTATTAATGATAATAATAATATAATAATAATAATAATAATATCAACACCATCATCATTATTATATATAATAATTCAAATAATAATAATCATAGTATTATTAATATTAGTTATGATGTTAATGATATTATTACTAGTATTAATTTTATCAATGATAATATTAAAATTAATAATCATAGTACTATAAATAACAATAATAAATTATTATTGTTGTGAATAATATTAATAATAATATGCATAAACTAACACTAATAATAATAATAATAACATATTGTTGTTATGATTAATATTAAGAATAATATTAAGAAACTAATAATAATAATAATAATAACAATGTTAATATAAATAAAAATAGTTGTAATAATGATAATAATATTTTTATTACTAATATTTATAATCATAGCAATAGTTGCAGTAGCATCAGCTGCAACAACAATAATAAATATATTAACATTAGCTTTTTGATTGAAGAATATAGAGAAAATAAGAACCTGTATTTATATATAGAACTCGGAGAAAAAAAAATAGATTGTCTTCTAGAGTTCTTCTCCGAGTTGGAAATCCATGTTTTCAAATTTCCTATAATCAAAATGGGAAAATATAAAGTATGAACATATTTGCTAATTTTTTAGAAAATTAGAAAGTTTTTTTTATAACACAATATATCTAAATTTTTTTAAAAGTGAGTGCACCATTATTTTCTACCGATCATTAAACCAATAGCAATTTGCTCTCGAAGAACACATATTTCAATTATACAATAACAGGAGATACATTCACCATTAACATATCAATATCAGGTTGTTCCTCCATCCAAGTAAAATTGGGATCATCTAACACATTTCTTTAGATATAATTATATAGAACACTTGTTGCATCAACAATACAACAACGAGCTTCAAATAAAAATTTTGGCATGTTCCCTAAAATTTTAAACATTTTCTTCCAAACACTGAAAGTTGGTTTGATACAACCCCTAAGTGATGAATGGGTATGGTTGAGCATTTCTTCTTCTTCTTCTTCTTCTTCTTCTTTTTTTTTTATTTTTTTTTATTTTTACCTTGAGGGTATTAAATACATGTCTTGTTATGGACCAACATCTCCTAAATAATATTCACCTTAAAAAGTAAACATGATCAAATAACCATGGACACAGTAATATATAATTGATTTGTTCCTACACTAACAAGATTATTTGCATGTATGACTTTACTTATGGGACAATGGTTGCTCAAGAAATTGGCCATGGTAAAGTTATCTTAGGAGCTTTTTTTTATCTGATTGCAAGCATGTCATATCATTAGTTATTTTTTAAAGGTGCAGAACTATCGATTATGGCATTCCATAATGCCAACCCTTGTCTCCATTAGCTTCTAAGTCTAACCTCTTCCTTCCTCATCCATTAGCTTATCTTTCAATTTCTTTTCTATTCTAGTTATTCATCCCATTACCCCAATCACTATACAGATATACAAGGATTAAACATCCACATTCCATTTTTTACATGGATTGAGCATGAATTATAAATATTTTTTTTTTATAATTCATGTCATAAAATTAAGTCTTACAAGTTTAACATGCTCAAAGTTTTATTAATCAAAAAAATAAATGATCCTATCTCATACAACCTCACATATACAATACACACACACACACAACACACACACACACACACACACACACACACACACACACACATATATATATATATGTATGTATGTATGTATGTATGTATGTATATGTATGTGTATATAAGAAACCCCTAATCAGCTCCTGAATATCATCCAAACTTAAATCCCCTTTCCCCTTTCTCCATATTATAATACTTTTAAGGCGTTGCTACCTATTTAGTGATGTGTACTTGCATTTATAAACCCCTTATAAATAAAAAGAGATGAAGAAGATAAAGGAAATAAAGAGGAAAAGCAACAACTATGTAACTAATGAAAAACAAACTAAGAAAGTCAGAATATCATTGCTAAAATAGAGTGACAATAACTAACTAACAAACTATATATATATATATATATGTATGTATATATATCCTCTATTTCTCCCCCTAAAATCAAACTCTCTACTGTTCTTCATCTTTCCCAACAATTTACCTTCTCTTTAATATATCAAAGAATTGAAATGACATCTGCTACTTGATCAATAATAATGACATGATTTATAACCAGCTATTTAGACTCCAAATTTTTCACGAACAAAATACAAGTTCAACTCTAAATGCTTTGTCCTAGCATATAAAATGGGATTTGCAAATAATGTCATTGTACTTTGGTTATCACACCAAAGTACTAGAGGAGAGACATCTCATGCATGAAGCTCTTGTAAAAAGGATATCAAACAAAGAACTTCAACCAATACATTGGCAAGACTCTTGAATTATGCCTCTGTGTTAGATCTGGAAACCATTGTTTGCTTCTTAAAGCACCATCCAACCTGATTATTACATAAGTAAATTCAAAACCTTATGGTAGACTGCGTATCATCTAGGTCACTAGCCTAATCAACATCAATGTACTTAGTCAGCAGTAATTAAGATGGTGCTTTTAAGACTAGACCCTCTTCCACTATACCTTTTAAATATCAAAGTATTATTTCACTACCTTCCGATGAGTGTCTATAGGATTTTGCATAAATTTACACGCTTTATGCACACAAAAGGATATCTCTAAACGAGTGATTGTAACACACTAAAGAGATCCAACCACTAACCTATACTTATAAATATTTTCAATAGGATCATCAACTTCTGTGGACAACTTAAAACCAATAGTCATAGGTGTAAACAAGGATTTTACATGTCCATCTTTATCTTCTTCAAGAGATCCTACATGTATTTTTTTTCTAAGAAAGGTACAACTCTAAATAGACTTATTTTACCTCAATGCCTAATAATTAGTGTGGAATGCCCAAACCGTTTAATGTAAAAAATTATTCAAGTGATGAAGAATAGATTTTAACAGTTCATTGATACTCCTAATGATAAATATATCATCCACATATACTAGAATGTAAGTAGTTGAATATTTATAAATACAAATACATAAAGACTAATCATCTCTTGAAATATTAAAATCCATGTACTAAAGGTTGTATTTGATCTTATCAAACTAAGTTCTATGTGATAGAGTGCTTTATAGAGTTTACACACCAAGGGTTGTTCATAGTCAAGCTTTGCATGTCAAAATCAAACGGTTGATCCATGTAGATTTCCTCCTGCAAGTCCCCAATGAGAAAAGAATTATTCACATATAAATGAGGAATAATTCACCTCTTAGCTGAAGAAATAGTAAGAATAGATCTTATTGAAGCTAACTTAACCCCTGAAATAAAGATTTCTAAAAAATCAAACCAATAGGTCTGAGTAATATAGCCTTTTGACACTAATTGTGTCTTGTATCGAGAAATAGTGACATTTTCATTCATTTTCAATTTTAAAACCCATTTACACCCCCAATTTATTTCTATCCTTGGGTAATTGCACCAAATTCCAATGTTCTCTATCAAAGTAGTATATTATTCCTCCATTGTTACTCTCCATTTGAGATGACCCCAAGCTAGTTTAGAATTCTCAGCTTCTTAGATATTCAAGTCAACAACATAAGCCTTTGGTTTTAAAATACTATGTTTACCTCTTATAACCATTTAATGTTGATTAATGACCTTAGGAGGAGATGGTTCATCAGAAATTTGATCTTGAAAATCAAAGTAACTAGGACTAGACAACTTAGCACTTGTAGTAATGGAATCAAAGGATGAAGACTGAGATGTGGAACTGGAGGTGCTTTGGTTGAAATATATTGGTTTGTAAAGAGAGAAATTGGACCTTTGACTTTCAACACTAATAGGAATTATTTGTGAGTCAATGTTGTGAGTGGATTTTTCATTTATTCACAATAAAGGTAAGTTTAGAACATTAGGAATATGAGTACTAATAGATTTTTCATCTTCCAAAGAGTAACAAAGGGAAAGACATTCTCATAAAATACTACATACCTTGAGATGAAAATTTTAACTGATTTATCTAAGCACTTGTATCCTTTATGCAAAGGGATGTAGCCAAGAATGGTACAAGGTGAAGATCAAAAATCCATTTTTTTAGTGTTATAGGGTATCAAACATGGAAATCATAGACACTAAAACATTTTTATAAAGGAATAATAAAGTTTAGTGTGAAAGAGTACCTCATGAGAGGATAAATGTTGCAAGACCTTAGTAAGAAGTCTATTGATGAGATAGAAAACACTAAAGAATGATTCTAACAACAACTTATGAGGTAAATGAGCTTGAGTTGACAATGTCAACCTAGTCTCAACTGTATATCTATGTTTCCTTTCAATAATAACATTTTCTAAAATGTATATGGGCAAGAAACTTGATGGGTAATTAATATTTCCTCTTTTTTTAGCAGAGTGGATAAAGATATAAACTCACCACCCAAATCTATTTAAAGAAATTTAATTCTTTTGTTTAACTGAAGTTCAGCTGAGGATTTAAATTGAATAAAACAATCATGAGATTCATATTTATTTTTGAGGAAATAAAACCAAGTATACCTTGAATAAGCATGTACAAAGCTTAAATAATATCAAAAACCGTTGATTGAAGGAATGGAAGATGGACCCCAAAACATATTCTACTAATTGTAAAGGTTTGTTATATAATGTTTGGGAATGAGGAAAAGGTAATTTATGACTATTTCTTTGTTGACGAGATTCAAAAAGCCTAGTTTTGCTAAAAAAATAATAGAAGAAATATTACAATACTTTCTTCAAAACTTTCATAGTTGGATGTCCAAGTTTCCTATGCATAAGGTATAACTGGATCACTATTAATGTTAGAACTAAATTGATTGTAAAGTGGATTGTTGTTTACAGCTTGATCACTTGAAAACTCCTTCATTTCTTCCTTGTCATCAAGTTGTATATCCTTAAATCGGAAAAACTAATAGAGTCCATTATGCACATCTCCCCTCAAGAAGAGTCTTTCTAGTTGCTAGTCCTTCACACATCAAAAATCAATGTAAAATTAAAGGAAATAAAATTGTCCCATTTTCCTTAGTAAATTGTGAGACACTAAGAATGTTTCAGGTGTTTGGCCTTTTATTCAAAACCTAACCCATTAAACCTTATCCTAAATTATTTTATTATTAACCTTTGTTCCATAGCCAAGATAGATTCTTAAATAACTTTCCTGATAATTTTTATGACTTTCCTTTTTCTGAAACCTATCCTAAACCTATTTAATTTTTTTTTTATTTTCCCCTAATTGATACCCTAACTCAACCAAACTAGACTAAAATAAAAAATATAAATAATGCTATACTACTCCTAGCCTATCGTACCTCTACCAACCCCCTCTCTCACATTACCCCTATTGTGCCATCTTTCGTGCCCAAAGTACACGTTTTCTCCCTCCTTCTATCACACTACTTACCTATACCTCCTTGTTGAACAAACTCCATCACCACCGCCCACCTCTACATATACATACACACATACACTCCTTCCCTCTCCATTTTCATTTGAACCCAACCCTTTGTTCCCTCTCCATTTTTGACATCCCATTTGCTTCCTTCCTCTCCAACTCAACCAAAAAACCCTTCCTCTTCATTTCCTCATAAAAAAAGCTCTCAACCTAGCTCCATCATCACCCATCAACCACCCCTAAATCATAATTGTCTGCTCCTTCTCCCTTTCTCTGCCCTGCTTGGGTTCACAAAACACAACCATCAACATTGTTGACACCACTCACCATCACCATCACCACTCGTCTTCTTCTCCTCCTCCTTCTCCTCCTCTTTCATTTCCCCATCAAAAACCACTAATGCCCGCTCACCATCCATTATCACCCACGACCACTGTAACCCACCACCCTCCTAATTACACAACCCACACCCCAACCTTCACTAGCCTTGACCACCCCATCGTTCCTCTCCTCTCCTCTATTGCTCCAACCTCAACCGTTGCCCCTTACCTAACATTAACCACTTCCCCATTCCACCCCTGAGCAATGGAAAAAGTCGTAATTGCTCCTCCCTCTACTTTGCTCCATCTACTACAACACCATCCTAGCTTACACCACCTCTCACAACACCACTATCCTAGCCTACAACAACTTTCACTGCAACACCATCCCAACCTACTCCATCCTCTACTACACCCCTCCTACGCGATCTCCCCTTGCAGCTACTAATGTGCCACCTCACCACTATCCATTTTCCCTACCTTGCTATCACCCTCCCAGCCATCCTTCCTTCACATCGACCACCACCACCACCGCTGAAGCTCCACTATCCATTGGCCATCACCTCCACTGCAACCAACCACCCATCAAACCCCCCATCATGCGCCCAACTCATGTTACCCATGCAACATAAGGATTTATCATAAAATTTAGTTACACCTAGTTAAACTTAGGGGAATTTAAGTAATTTTTTAATAAATATTTTAACAAAACTTATTATTTTATTAGTTAAATATTAATATGGTTAATTTGGTATTATTTTTAGGTATAAAAGTTTTTTTATTGAAGCCTAATAAGTTCCTATAGGTTACTTATAAAATTTACTTTTGCCTAAAATTAGGTATTCCTTATATTTCACTAAAATAATAAATATTTTATGATAACATATTAGAATTTTGGTGTATAAATTATATTAAGCATGATTCGTTACATTGTAATTATGTGATCAATATTATAAGCATCAAAATCAGAGAAAGGAGGGCATGTTGCCTTATATAAAATATTAAGGATACAAAAGTAAGTTAAAATGGTCCTCATGTTGGAAAAAGATTTCGTATGATATGTACATGTAAAATAATAGGTTGAACTTGCTTGGATGTATTGGTACCATAATTATTGCTATTGTGTGTCCTAGGAAAAATTTGGCATGGCTAATAATTTAATTTCATGATAAATAATTTAATTATTGTGATTTAGTCTTTTCATGACAAATTGATAAATAAAATGAAATTATTAATTGAAATGGGTGATAATGTTGTAATTATGGCTTTAAAGACATTTTGGTCATCTTTGACCTAATGCACCAAAATATGAATAATTGAGCATAGGATGGACTTAGTATAATATTTTTAATGTTGATCTTGGTATTAACCTTGTCCATGGTTATCTTGAATAAACAGAAAATAAGTGAAAATGGTTAAGTATGGAAATTTGATCTATATGATTAATGTGTGGTAACCTTAATAAAATGTTAATATTTAAAGAAAAAGACCTTAAGATCAAAAAGGGTGGCTCTTTTGGGGTTTCTACCTTAAAGATATAGTTTAGCCCATGGTTGATTATAGATTATTGCTAGTGTTCCTCAGTGCTTCAACCAAACCTATATCTTACTCTATTTAACTCTACAGACTTATAGAGGGTATGCATACTTATAGATTAGGTGTCTTTATTGGTAAGGTACTATCCCACTTTTATGCATTGATACTACCAGGGTACCTTAGTTTTCTTGAGTTGATAGTAAGTAAGATATTATGTTTCCTTAGGTGTTGGTATGACTGGAGATCTATAGTGTCTTCAGGTTGATATGATCTCCCCTCGAGTAAAATAAAAAGGGAATGATTATTATTTGATTACTGTATTAGTCAATAATAGCCTTTGTGCATACTTATGGTTCAATTATAACCTTATACCTATTTATGGTTCAATAGTTGCCTCCGTGTCTACTTGTGATGTTATGAATTTTTATTGGTCTTGTGCTTGTGAACCCTACCTATGAGGTTATGGGATTTATTGGTATTTATAATGAGATATGTGTCACGTTTTTGTTCTTATGGTTTTGGGTCGAGGTTGTTTCTAATCATTACTTCAAAGAACATCGATGCTATTTGGTTGGTAAGTATCAGTATGTTATGGATGAATGGGTATGAATAGTATGTGGCCTTGGTGGTATTCAGTTATCTAACATGATTATCATATTTCAATCATCGCATGTATATTTTGATGTTTTATACCATGTATTGTGGTGCTTACTCTTATGTGCTTCATGCAGGTTTTTTATATTAGTTTTGTATAATGGGTTACTCAGTACTATTGTACTAAAGGTTCCTTTTCATAGGCCCTTTCCCATTCAATCAAAATATAGCAGTTCTAGTTGAGAGCTTAAGACTATACGGTATCCTTTTTTGTTATCTTGCTTTTGGTTGTTCTTATAGTCTTATATTGTTCTATACTTTCTCCCATTTGAGTTTTGTAAGCACTGATGCTATTTATTTTTAAAATTATATCAATATGTTTACTCTCTCTATTATATTTTTTAAAATTACATTATTAATTTAAGTGAAATAATGATTTTAGCCTTTGCACTTGATATGAAAATGGTAAAAGAAAATAGAATTGTATCAAGTATGGTGGTAACACCATATATATACTATCTTCTGTGATTAACTCTTAAAATGAAAAAAAAATATTCAAGTCCTAAAAATGGGGTCATTACACTTACACATTTTAGGATTGTATTTATAAAAGCCAAAACTAATAATATCAACTCTAACACTATGTCCCATAAATATTTTTTCCTTAACAGCAAACTTGGTGCCAAAACTGAGATTATTCATATCATTTGTAAGGTGATTTGTTGCACCTGAATCTAGACACCAACTATTCATGTTGGGGCTTGAGTTGGTCATGAGTGCCTATTATGTAGCATATTGACAATGGAAGGAATGATCTTAGGAAAGATTTACTGAGGTCTAGTTTCCTCATTGACTGCTTGTAGTAGATCTAGCAAAGGAATTAATTTTTAGTCCTATAAAACTAGGATCAAATCTTCAATAGGACATAATTACAATATGACCCATTTGATCACATAACTGACATTGAGGTATATTATTATTTTAGCTATCACAACCTTTTCCTCTTTTCCCTCTAAACCCCTAGGAAAATTTTTCTCTATTAGCTAAGGAAATTTTTTATTTAAGTTATAGAATTAGTCACCATTTGACTTGTAACTCTCTAATTTATCTAGCTATCATGAGCCAATAAAAGATTACTAACAATTCTCATATTGTGATTAGGGTCTTGAGATGCACTGACAACCATAATTGATTCATAATCATATCCTAATCCATTAAGAATAGCCAAAACATTATTAAAATCACTCAACTTATTTATAGCTTCTCTAGGTAAATCAACTCAATGTTTAACCTTCCCAAGATAATTATTCATTGCCAAAGCCTATTTCTTGCAAGAGTCAAATTCTCTCTTATAATACATAACTTTGATAGTAGATTGAGACACAAGCTATTGTGCCAAGGTCAACCATATATCAAAATAAATCCTACAACCAATCAATTGAAGGATAAAGGATGGAGAAATAGAAGAGAGTAGGCAATAAATGAATATTTTTTGCTTGTCATTAGAGTCGGTGTATAGGTTGTTCTAGTCACAGTCATATTGTGATCATTCAAGACTATTTTTTCAAGAAATTTTTAGGTTCTTAAGATGTACCACTGAAGGTTGCTTCAACTTGTGAAGGTTGTTGAAGGAAGTTGTCATCCTCCAATATAAAGGAGATTTAATGAATGAGTAGTGCAACCATATGTTTCAACGAATTATCTACACTTTATATAGCCCCAAAGGTCTCGGTTTGAATCTTGGTTGGTGTAGTGTTATTTTTGAGGGAATCTACCATCTCCATCTTTAGTGGAGAACAAAACAAAGAAGAAGAAAAAAGGACGGGCCAAGGCGAGAATAGGTGAGGCTTTAATATCAAGTTAAAGATCAAAATGTAGTAAAATATAGAAGATAATAAGACCAAGAAAGTTGAACATGCTCAGAGTTTTATTACTCAAAAAGAATGAATGGTTCTCTATCTCATACAACCTCAATTTTTTTGGGAGAGGAGGAATTTTGGTGATGAGAGTCAATCAAAGGAAGATCCTTCACCTTTTTTTGTGGTGTTGTTGCACTGATTGATGAGCATCTATGATTTTCACACTCGTTCGTGATTCAAATACTATATTAGTCCCCATATCTTCTCAAATTTCCTAAATTAGTTATTGTATCTTTTTTCCCTAAATTGGTCCCTTGATTTTTAATATGTCATGTTTTAATCCCTCTTTACCTCTTCTACTAGTTTCATTGCTTACATGTTAATTTTTAGTTACTTTTGAAAAATAATAACTTAATTAGTATTAATATTTTCTACTAAAGGTAACCTAATAATATATCTCATTCATGAAGGGTTTACTCTAATTCAATTCTTATCTATAATTTCTCTTTCTCTATTAGAGTGTAGGATGTAACTGTTTAGTCTTAAGAGTGATGATTTGATACATGCTTGGCTTTTAATCTGCCTCCCCTGCGGCAATTTATGCCATTCCCAACCTCCCCTCCCTCCAAAATTTTCCATCGTATCTCACCACCTACCTTTGGCACTCCCTCCCGTTACTCCCCACAAGAAATAACAAAAACTATCGTTGCTCCTCCTCGTATTTTAGTAGCTTCTACCGTAACCTCCCAACTTGCCTCACAATCTTGCAGCCACACACTACCATCATCTTTCCTCCTCTGTCACCCTCATTTCAGCCCCTTGCACTGCCCTCTACGGTAGTCAACTCCTTTCCCCTACACCACCTTCTTTCTAGCCCGACCAATTAAGCCTAACACCACCCTTCCACCAGCCACCTCTAGTCATGCCTCCCTTCATGCGCCACCACTAATACCACCCATTACCTCCTAAACCATCACCAAACACCACCACCATCTCCACAACCACTACCTCACCCTACAACCCTAGCTAGCCAGCCCTTATAGCCTACCATCTAGCCCCTTCTCTTGTGCACTGCTCATGCTGCATTGTCAACAATAGTATTCCTCCTCTCTAAAAAAATTGTGAATCTTCAATGTCTTATTATAAACTAGTAATTTCTTATAGTATATCATTTTCAATTATGTCAGTTGTCAGTCGTTGGCCATTGCAGCTGATTGTTGTTGTCGTCTATTATTGGATGCTTTAGATAGCCTTTGAAAATTAGTAATCATAAATATATGTATTTTATTACTATTATAGTAGTTGCAATTTGCTACGAGAACTAGTAATTAGTTATAAGATATTAAAATTAATTTTATTTTATTTTGTGACTACACTTCTTATCTATTATGATATATATTTGTTTGTCAATCTAATCTCTTAATAATATAATAACCATTTTTAAAATATTAATAATATTAGTATTTCAGTAATAATACTATTATTATTAATAATAATGATAAAAATCTTACTATTAATAATAACAATACTAATAGGTAATCTTAATATTAGAAAAATAATGAAATTTCTTAGTAGTATACGAGCAAACATATATGAATAAAATAATGATAGCCTAGAACTTTATTAAGCCCAAAAGTGATTATATGATTATTCTAGGCAAATTAATGGTTGAGATAAAAGAGAGAATTATATTAAATATAATTAACATATTTAATTTTTCTTCCTTCCTAACCCTTAGAATAACTAAGGATTTATTTGAATCTACTTATTAAAAATAATTATCCAATATGAATAATTATTTTAAATTTCTTTTAGGCTAGAATTTTTTAAATAACTAATTTTTTTATAATTATCCTCAAACAAAGGATAAATAATAAACTCTTGAGAAAGAGCAATGGGTAAAAACACTTACCAAATAAAATATTCAAATAGGCCTCTATCATGGAATACACTTTTAGTCTTTGGCTACTAATTTGTCTAATTGTTCACACAACAATTTATAAATATAAAAAAGTCTTAACTTTATTCTTTGGTATATCTCTAGGTTGTACTTATCAAATGAAATAGTGAACTAGTAATGGCTAACCAAAAAAAATTATCTGAGATCACGCTCGATGGTTTATTGGGGTTATTTGTTGGAGTAGAAAATTGGTTCATGTACTTATGGGTGTATGGCCATGGTTTTTATGCTTATAAGAGAAAATTGCATCTGGTGGGTCAGGTCGAGTTATAGCAGGTTGGGTCATTTTGGGTTGTCTTATTGTTTTAGTTGGATTAGGTTCGGTTCGGGTCATTGCTAATTGGGATTATATCGGGTTAATTTATAGAGTCAAGTCGGGTTTGGGTTGATATAGTTGGGGTTTGAGTTGGGTCGGGTTCAGAATATTTTTGGTTAACTTGTCGAGTTGGGTTGGGTCAAGTCTGGGGATGTAAACAGAGCCGATTTTACCAAAATCCGATGTATTTTATCCATCAGCTACTTAAATGGATATGGAATGGATGACAGATAAAAATACCCATAAATTTTAGATATGGATATGAGTATGGGATATCTATATCCATACCCATACCCATACCCATACCCATGCCTCTATCCATATTTATACATGTTTATTATATATAAAATTACCCTTTTACCCTTAGTTTTAAAATATATATAGTATAAATTAAGGTTAAAATTTTCATTTGGCTTAACTCTAAATGGATGTATCCATCAAGTAATGGATTTATCCACTGTATAACATCCATTAACGGGTAAACAGATTATCAATTGGGTAATAGATATCCAAAGGTTACGAATATGGATGTGTTAGTGGATACCCATTCAGGGTACAAGTACAAATTTGTGTATGAATTTTCTTATTAGGTATGAGTACAGGTACGATTATGTACCCGCTTTAAACTCGCTCATTTTACATCCCAATAAGGTTAAGTTTGGGTTGAGCAAGCTCATATTCGGGTGATTTCATGTTTGAGTTAATTTGACATGTTAAGTTTTTGATTAACTTGACTAATTAGGTCTGTTTAGGTTTTAATGGTTTAGGTTGGAGTCGGGCCGAGTTAATCCTAGATCAAATAACTTTGGATTTGGGTCAAATCAGACATAGACCACCTAAATTAATCTAATTCATTAATCTCGTAGGCAAGTATTAAGTTTAACTTCATGTAAGTATGTGATTATTAATGTGTTATTAATTTCTATTTATTTATTATTATTAATTTTTAATGTTATATTTTATGCGGAAAAAATAGGTAAAATTAGAATATCATGGGTAGATAAGTAAGTTCACAATAACATTAAGAAAAATAAGTAAAATTTAAATAATAATATATTTATAAAAGCTTTAAATAAATAACAAGATATGTGTATTTTGTGTTATCATAACTGATTAATATTGAATTTGGTTTTGTCGAGTGGGGTCGGATTGATAGCAGGTCAAATTGATAATGGGTCGGGTTGATGGTATATTTGGTTGATAGCGGGTTATGGGCCAGAGTTAGGTTAGGTTGGGGTCAGGTTGGGTCACATATAATTGAGTCAGCATCGGGTCGGGTTGGGTTTGGGTAAAGTTGGGTTGATGAATTTATTGTGTTAAATCAGGTTAGGTTTTGTGTAGTTCGGGTCGATTCTAACGGACCAAGTCAACTTTTACTAACTCTAGTCATGCAATCACAAATAATGCAATACAGTACATTGCTATTGCTAGTTTTACACCTTTGTGATGCACAAAGTTATAATTTAAAGAAAAATATTAGTTTAAGGATATAGGAATATTTTGGTTCATTATAGAAAAAAATAATAGTCACATATTTATAAAATGATAATAAATAACTATATATTTTTTCTCCTTCTCCTTCTCCCTCGACCAGCCCTGCCCATCCAAATACCCCTGCATTTCTCCTACACCCCATCGTTGCTCTCTTTTCCCGATCATGCCAAACATCCCCTTATCTACATATTGTATATTGCCCTCACCTCCTCTTTCCCAGCCATACACATCAAATTCATCATCCCTACTTGCACACCACCAACTGCGTTAAGGCCAAGCACGCCTCTGCCAACTTACACCCTACACTTCCCAACCTACATGCATCCCTTGGTACATATACCCTCATACTCCTCCCTCTCATTTAACTGCGTTCCATTTTTTTTCTAGCAAAACCACTAAGGCTGCCCATGTTTGCTATAGCCAGCCACCCCAAGCCTTCATTTCCTCTTCTTCTTCCTTCTCCATCTCCACTTCTTTGTTCAATTTCCAACAAAACCAACCTCGAGCCCTTACCCTTCCTATATTCTCTTCCCCCTTTCTCCTTTGTATTTCCTCGGCTTTGTTTAGTTGTTGCACCACCAACCTCCACTCTAATTAGTCATTCCCAATCGTTGACAATAACCCATCACCCAACTATCACCAGCCGCACCATTGCTCATGCATCTCTCTCTTCCCTACTACGACATACATTACATTTGTCCCTTACCTAGCATCAGAGATCTCTGTTGCTACCCCATCCTTGCAACATCACCCTCCACTGTGCCCTATTTCTAGCCTCATCACAACCCTTTGAGCACCCCTTCCTCTAGTTTCTTTTTCAACCCCTCCTAGCCCATACCACCCTTGAGTTGTCGATGCCACCACCAACAAACCCCAACCTTGGCCACTGCCCACAACACCATAAGCTAACCTCCTCACTACAACCTAACCACCACTCCAGCCACCACCAGATACCTTCCCCTTAACCATCCACCTAGCTAGCCAACCTCTCCAAAACCTTCTTGCATGCCCAAACTCACGTTGCTCATGCAAGGTGAGGCTTGCCTCATTTTTTTTATACCTTTTTTCAACTTATGGGAATTTTAGTAATTTTTAATTTATAAATATTTTAATACAAATTTATTTTATTAGTTAAATATAAATATAGTTAGTGTGATAGTATTTTTAGATAGAAAAGTTGATTAGTGGAGCCTAATCAATTTTAGTAGGTTGCTTATTATTTGTGCTTTTACTAGAAATCAGGTAATCCCTATACTTTATTAAAATATTATTAAGCTTATTATCACATGATGACATATTAGAGTTATTGATATATAAATTTTATTAAGCTTGTTTGTCATGTTTAAAGTATTTACCTAATAATGCTAGTATGAAATTTGGTAAAATAGAGCATGTTAACTTGTGAAAATTATTATAAGTACAAAAGCATATTAAAATGGGTTTAATGCTAGAAATAAATTATATATGTCATGTATATCTAATATGATATGTTGAACATTCTTAGGTATATTTTTAAGCATAAATGTTATCATTTCACACTCAAAGGGCAATTTGATCTTTTAAATGTATCATAATATTTATTCTGAAAAGAATGCATTAATTATTTTTAAGTATGGAAGTATGTGATTTAATATTTTAAAAATGCATGTTGGAGCATGATTATTACTATTATATGCCCTAGCAGTATTTTCGTCATTTTAAGCGTATCATAATAATTATTCCAATAATCATGCTTAATATATATTACTTATTATTGATCATGGAAATATGTGATTTGATATTCTAGAAATGCATGTTAGAGTTTACGTACAAAATAATCTATAAGGGAAAATGATCATTTGTCATGTTTGGCAATTTATTTTCATGTTATATAATTTAATTATTGTGTTTTAGCCTTTTCATAACAAATTAATAAAAAAATGGAATTAGTATTTATAATGGATGATATATGGTAATTATGGCCTCAAAGGAATTTTGTTCATTTTGGCCCAATGTGCCCAAATTTGAATATTTAAACCTAGAACGACCTTAGTAGATTTATAATATTAACCTTGGTGATGTCTTTAATTATTATTGTCTTAAAATTAGAAATGAATAAAAATGGTTAAGTATGTCGGTTATCTATGTGATTATTGTGTGGTATCATGGTCACCTTAAGAAAATACTAATACTTAAAGTGAAAGACCTCAAGATAAAAAATTATGCCTCTTTAGGGATAGCTACACCAAAGACATGGTTTAACCTATGGTTGATTTATAATTTTTGCTCGTGTGCCTTAGTGCCATAACCAGACCTTATATCTTACTATATTCAGCTCTGCGAACTTATAGATGGTATATATAAATGCAGATTAGGTGTCCTTATCTGTAGGATACTCTTTTACCTTCGTGTGCTAGTGCGACTAAGATGCCTTAGTATCCTAAGGTTGATAATTGACAGGATATTGTATTTCCTTGGTGCACTAGTATAACAAGAGTATATTGATGTCTATCGGTTGATATAATCTTCCCTCAAGTAAATAAAAATGAAAATGATTATATAATACATCAAAATTTAAAAATCTAAAATTTAATAATTAAACCCTTATATGGATAGTTTAATCTTAAATTATTAATTTAATTATTTTGTGGAACTTTGATTTATAGAAATAGATAGGATTATTTAGTAAATTAAAATAAATATTTTATTATTTTATCATTCTTTTTTTTATTTAAATAAATTCTTGAACCCATATTTTTACTAAAATTATTCTCTTAAATTAATAATTTAAATTTTGAATAAATTAATTTATTAAATAATTTCTAGTCCTAACTCTAAAAATTATATTATTTTTCTTTTCCACTTTATCCTTTTCCCTCTTCCCTTTTTCTTCTTCCTTTTTCCTTTTCTTTATTTTCCTTCTTTCCTCTTGGGCCGACCAACCTTTTCCTTCTTTCTTTCCCTACTGGGCTACCCCTTCCTCTTCCTTTTCTAGGATTCTCCCTTCCCTTTCCTTTCTTTCTTCTCCTTCCTCTCCCCTCGGTTGGGCTAAACTAACCCTTTTTTTTTTCTCCTCTCCCTTGCACGAGCCACCTTGCCCATTGCTCCTATCCTCCACCCAGCCTCCTTTTCTCTTCTTCTCTCTTCTTCTTCCTTCTTCCCCTAGTGTCAAGTCACACAACCCCCCATGCTTTTACCTCCCACCTGCACCTATAATTCCTACCTAACTCTCTTCCCCATCCCTTTTCTTCCACTTTTACCATACACACCCCTACCACCCCTTCCCGCTTGCCCTTCCCTTTCCCCTTTCTTCTTCCTCTCCTTCCTACCTTATACAACCACCTACCACCTTTCTCCCTACACCCACCTAGCCCCTTGTGCCCCTGCCTCCCAGCCTCCTTCCCCTCTCCTTTTTTTTCTCCTCCTCTTCTCCTCGGACCCATCTCTCCCCCTCGAGCTCTTTCTTTCCTTACTTGATCCCCCTTTCTTCCTTTCTTCCTCTTCTCCCCTATTTATTCTTTGCCGCCCTAGCCACCGTCCCTACCACCCAATCAACTATCACACTGACTCCCGTGCCTCCCCTATTTCCTCCCTACACCACCCTAAGAAGCCACCACACGCCCCTATAGCCAACTCCCTCTCCTTTTCCTTTCTTTTCTCCTTTTGACCCCTCCTTGCACGCCACCTTTAAACTCCCATTCCCCCCTCTTCTATCACCACTGAAGCCACCCCTCGACGACCTAACATCCCCCTACCACCTCCCTACCTCACCTTGCCCGAAATCCCCCAACATCCCCTTCCTTTCTCCTCTTCTTTTTCCTTTCTTCCTCTCCTTCTCCCTTCCTTGCACCTCATTTCCATCCACTGGTGCAACAATCTCTGCCACCCTGAGCCATCACTCTCCGACCCCCAACCACCACCTACACCCTGCCACTCCTCTTACACCCAACAACCACCCTAACTGCCCTCCACAAGCCCTCACCTGTGACCTTCTTCCCCTTAATCCAAACTGTCCATTTTCTCTATTCTTCCCCTAATTCGTGCATGCAACCCATGCTACCCATGCAACGTGAATGTTGCTGCATATTTTAAGCTTAGTTAACTAATTTTTAAGGTAAGATACATTTTAGTAATAATATGTATTTAATAAACATTTTTTTATAAAAAATATTCTTTTAATTATCCACTAATAATATGTTACTTGTGACATTATTTTAGGTACAATTTTACTAATCAAAGCTTAAAATTTTAAACCAGGATACCGGTAAAGTGTGGTTGTTATTGGAAATAAGGTAACCATTATACCCTATTAAAATGTATGGATTTACATATATTAACATATTAGGGTTTTGCAATGTATTTTGGTGTGTAGTTAATCGTCTTATCATTTTTAATATTATATTGGAAGACATAATGAAAAGCATGCTATATTGAATGAAATGTGACATGTGTAGAAATAGTGGTTAAGAAAGTGGATTGATATTAATAATGATGTTATGTGCATAAGCATGCTATGTTAAGTAAATATGGACACATGTAGTAGAAATAATGCTAATATGAGCCGTAGGGGCATTTTCATAATTTTACTTGTATATAGGGAGTGCCCTAAATAAATATGCATGGTAGATGATAAAGGGTGTTAAGAATAATAATAATAATAATAATAATAATAATAATAATAATAATAATAATAATAATAATAATAAGGGTTTTGTGGTGTTAAATGATACATGTGGGCAATGGATGCTAATATTTTATGTATTAGGGGTATTTTAGTAATTTATATGAGAAAGGGAAATTTGATAATTTTACAACTAAGGAGGGTATTTTGTTAATTTTATAGGTATTTTGTTAATTTTATAAAAAAGGTTAATTTGGTAATTTTACAACTAAGAAGGGTATTTTGGTAATTTTACTAGTAAGAAGGGTAGTTTAGTAATTTTACAACTAAGAAAGGTATTTTGGTAATTTTACAAGTAAGAAGGTTAATTTGGTAATTTTACTAGTAAGAAGGCTAATTTGGTAATTTTTCAAGTAAGAAGGATAGTTTGGTAATTTTATAACTAAGACGGGTAATTTGGTAATTTTACAAGAAGGGTAATTCAGAAATTTAACGAATAAGAAGGGTAAATTAGTAATTTTACAAGTAAGCAGGGTAATTCGAATGAATAAGAAGGGTAAATTAGTAATTTTATGAGTAAGAAAGGTAATTTGGTAATTTTACCAGTAGGAAGGATATTTTGGTAATTTGATAAGTGAAAGGGTGTTTCGATAAATTTGCAAGTAATGAGGGTATTTTTAGAGATTTTGTAAATAAGAAGGGATAAATTGATAATTTTGCATGTAACATGGCAATTGATCTAATAAACCTTCATAATAAGTAATAAGTGATGATAAATAAGGGAATAGGGGTTTATAGCCTTAGTATCACTTGTTTAAGTTTAATCATATATATTATAAGGATAGGGGTATTTCAGTTAATTGGAGCGTATCATAAAGAAAATGCATGGTTTAGAGTTGAATGGTTAATTAAAGGTGTGTTATGATATTAATTTCATAATCGTGCAAGAAGTGCCTTAATTGTTAATTATGCATGGAAATGTGTGTTGGTTGTGTTAGAAGTACATGTTAGGGTTTATGTGTTCAATGATCATTGGTGTGTAGGGTACTTGATTTCATAATTAGTAGTATAATCATGACATGATAACCTATCACGGCATGTGGATAAATAAATATGAATTATGCAATGAAAGTGGATGATAAGAGGAAGCCTTAGCCTTAGGGGCATTTTGGTCATTTTGACCTAAGGTGCCTAAGTATAAGAATTGGAACCTAGGATGACTTAGTGGACTATTTAAGTTAGCATTGGCAATAATCCTAATTACTTAATAATAATGGAAATAAATAAAAATGATTAAGTACGTGATTGATGTGGTCACCTTAATTAAGACACTAATAGTTAAAGTGGAAGACCTCGAGATCGGGAATGGTGGATCTTTAGGGGTCGCTACCCTAAATATGTGATTTAGCCCACGATTATTCTAGATTTTGCTGGTGTGCTTTAGTGCCCCAACCAAGCCCTACATCTTACTCTATTTAGCTCTATAGAACTCCTTAGAGGGTATGCATATTTATGGATTAGGTGTCCTTGTCAATAAGGTACTGTGTGTCTTCTTACACTAGTGCGACCAAGGTACATTTGCATCCCTAAATTAATAGTTAAGAGGGTATTGTGCTGCTTGTATGTGTCAGTATGACCTTTGTGTCTCGGGGTTTGTGATCTTCCCCTCGAGTTAAATAAATGGAATTGGTGTGCTAATTAAATGGAAAACACTAATCATTTATAGTGGAACACCACGTGGGTCGGGACAAGACTTAGGATGATTACTATTCCACCGCTTATAATAGTGGCAAGGAGTGTTTTACTCTGAAGATGTTCAAGTTTATCGTTCTACCAGTTATAATAATGGCCAGAATCATTTTTCCCTAGAGATGTTCACCGTTCCACCGGCTATAATAGTGGCCAGGTGCGTTCTTCTCTAAAGTAGTTATTTCCATTCCATCGACCATAATAATGGGGTGTCCATACTCATGTGGATATAATTTGAGAGATGATTATGAACAATATCTAATTAATGCCTTAACTCCAGAGGATGTTGATTATACTATTATGATTTGTGGTTATGATATGATAGCGGCCCTAGGTGTCTACCTTTGAATTAAGTGGTGGTGTGTGCTGATTGAGTATGAGGTTGAAATTTTAATTATACTACTAAGAGCTTCACTGGGATGCTCACTTGGTAAGTATTAATAATGCTAAGTGAATAACCTTAAGACGTATGATTCTTAAAGTTGAGTTCATCCTAATGTTTATTGTATCCCTTTCCTCGCATATGTGTAATCTACTATTCTTATGATTGGATTGTTGTGCAAGCCCTACCTTTTAGTTATGTATAAAGGGTTGCTCAGAACAGTAGTACTAAAGGGTTCCTCTTATGGGTCCCTACCTATTCAATGGGCAGTATCCTTTGCAAGTTAGTCTGCACGTGCTATTCAAGCTTTCTTTTTTAGGTAAGAGCGTAGGACTATCCAGGAAGCCTTCTACGTTTTTCTTTTAAACGTTTATATTCCCTTGTTTAATGAGCTTTATTCTATAACCACTAATAGTGGACTTTATTCCTAAAATGTATTTAATGCGCTACGCTGATTTAGTTTTGTAACCTTGGTTTTGTGTTAAATTGGTACTCTTCATTTTTAAGCCTTAACACTTGGTATTGGAACGGTGGAAAAAAAACTGATCTAGTACTAATTATAGTGGTATCATCCTCAAATTTACTGTATTTCCTTCAGCTCAAATTTTAATAAAATAAAATTTTTCAGTAGTAAATTATAGGGGTATTACATATTATTATTAGATAAAAATGATTATTGGGTTAGTTCGATAGTATCATTTGTGCCTACTTGTTGTTAGTGGTTGTCTTTGAACCCTACCAGTAATGTTATAGATTTTATTAGTATTATGTCGTTAAGCACTACCTACGGTGTTATCTATATTTTTTGTTTGGATATTGATATATGATAAATATTTTGAAGGTTATGGTTATTATATTGAGATAGGGCCTAATAATTATTGTAGAGAGAATCTCTTGGATTCCTAGTTGGTTAGTTTTATAATGTTCTAAATTAATGAAAATGAATAATATGTTATAATGGTGATAATTGTTTATCTGATACGATTATCGTATTTTGATCACTACATGTATATTTCAATGTT
This sequence comes from Tamarix chinensis, assembly GCA_030549775.1. Lineage (NCBI taxonomy): Eukaryota > Viridiplantae > Streptophyta > Magnoliopsida > Caryophyllales > Tamaricaceae > Tamarix > Tamarix chinensis. The sequence goes on along the minus strand of CM060177.1, from coordinate 9,602,261 downwards.
TTGTAGGGTATATAGGTTGCCCTTCAAATGAAAGGTATCCAATATGATGATCAAATTGAAGATCTAAAAATCAAGAGCCCTAAGCTTCTCCAGTATAATCCAATCTACAAAAGATTCCTATGTTCGTCCATAGCAGAAAGGCCATTACCGAGTCTCAAGTGATTCTAGAATACATCGACGAAATATGGAAATCAGGTGACTCTATCCTCCCTAAGGAACCATATGATAGAGCCATGGCTAGGTTTCGGGATAAGTTCCTCAATGAAAAGGTAACTACATACCTAAATTTTATTAATTGGAAGTGAAATATACAATTAATTTAGAGTTGTATGATATAATATCTATTTATGATGTATCTAACAACATCATACACTTGTGTGTATATTTATGTGAACGTGTAGTGCTTGCTGTCAGCTTTTAAGGAATACATGGGAGCACAAGAGGAGCATGAGAGCTTACTAGAAGAAGCGATTGAAAACCTGAAGATCCTTAACAAGGAGCTTGAGAACAAGAAATACTTTGGGGCTACAACATAGGTTTTGTTGACATTGTTGCCTGCTTCTTGGCTTACTGGATACCGTTTATTCTACAAGTGTCTGGGAAGTGTGTCACAAAGCACCTAAATCTAAGTAGATGGATTAAAGAATATGTTAACTATAGCATTGACAAAGAAAACCTTCCCGATAGAGAATTGATAGTCAGTTTTATCCGTTCTAAAATGGAAGTTACCGAGTGAATTATCATCAATTATGACAGCCCAACATCCAACAGTTTTTCTACCACATCTCGATCTAAAAGAAAAGAATGTTAGATAATATTTATGGCATGAATCATATAATTAACATATACTATATATGAATTCATTCACTATAAATTTATATTCATGCGAAAACCTAAATGCATGAAATAAACGTTGAATGGAGAATTAAAATTGTATAATGCAATTTATATTTGTGTACTTCCAACCATTGATTACTTTATTTGCACCAAATTATGAAAATAACTATCAAAATATGAATTTATTGGTTATACTACCTTATTCATCAAACATAATGGTTTGTGTTTTCTTTACCAGAAACGGGAATAATAATCCTTCTTTATTTCTCTTCTCTTTTAATTTCACACTAAAATCTCATAAAATCTAAAGATGAAAGTCTACTATTGATTTCTTCACTTATGCACATATGTGTGTGAAATAAATGTAGAATATATGTTCATTTTATGAGTTAAAAATGCACAAAACTTTTCCCCTTTTAATGCCCCACGTATATAGTTGGTTTCAATAACCACCTTCTTACTCCACTTTTAAAATCAAAATAAGAGATAATTAATTAATTAACAATTAGCATAATTCTCTCCTCTATTTTGTATCATGTGCCACACACATGCCTATATATATACACACTTGCTTAACTCTAATTCCAACATCAAGAATTAAATATAGTTATATGTTAGAATTTATTACTAACACATTAACATCTAACATACACTTTATTGCCAAGATTTTTATCGAATTTAATATGAATCATATCTTAGGGTTAATATATAAAACATTTTATGCTTAAAATGAATATCGATAAATTTATTAAAAACAAAATATATTATTATTCTACCACTTTGTCTATATAAACTAGATTCTCATTATGGTATCTTTATGTTAGCATAACCTCAATGATGAAATTAATACACAAGTCAAGGTGACAAGCCATTAAAAATTTGAAAGTTATCTTCTATATATCACAAAACACCAATTTCACCCATAATTCTAACTTTATAAATAAACCCAATATTTATTCATGGTCCTTCACTTAATATGTTATTTCTTAATAAACCTTATATATACAAACCAAATGAGAAATAAACAAAAATTTATTTAAAAATGAAACAATGTAGTACAACAATACAATCACATAGAGGGTTCATCATCCATATTACACATGTGATCCTTAAATTTACTTGGTGGCATGATTTAAGATAAATGATCAGCTAATATACAATTAGTGTCTTTATTCCTTTATCTTCAAGTACTAGATGTCTATGCCCATGGATATCACTTTTGTTTTTCCTTGAGATAACAACTTAATTGTCACATTTAATTATTAAAGTTTTAGAAATGGAATCAACTATTCTAAGACCCAATATGAAACTCCTCAACAACACACTATGCTTTGCGGCTTTAAATGATGAGATGATTTTTTCTTCAATATTAGAAATGGCTATATAATCCTACTTCTTACATTTTCAGGATATTACTCTACGGGCGAATAGAAAAAATAAATTTAGAAGTAGATTTGCATGAATCTATACAGCCAACAACATTTGCATCTAAATAGTCATCTACCTCCTAATTCTCAACATGATGATGTATAAGCATTTAATCCCTAGTTCCATTTAGATACCTCATAACCTTCTTTGTATCGTTCTCGCGATCCACTCCTGGATTACTCTAGTAGCGTCCTAATACCCCAATAACATAAGCAATGTCAGGTCTTTGCAAATCTAAGCATACATAAGTCTTCTAACTATAGAAGCATATAAGACGTTCTTCATCTGTTCTCTTTCTAAGTCATTCTTAGAACATTGAATTAAATGTAATTTGTCACACTAGACAATAAGAGCCACACTTGGTGTACAATATATTATCTTGTATCTTTCTAACATCTTATGGATGTAAGTTTCTTGTGATTGACCTAATATTCCTTGGGATCTATCTCAATGAATCTTAATCCCAATGACATAAGATGCATCACCCATATCCTTCATATCAAATGAGTTAGAAATAAATTGGTTCACCTCATATATCATCTCTTTATGATTGCATGCAAGTAGAATATTATCTACATATAAAACCAAAAAACAAACCTTACTCCAACTGACCTTGATGTATGTACACTAACCTATGGCCTTCTCTTCAAATCCAAATGAAGAAATGAAACCGTGAACCTTTAGATACCATTGCTGGGAGGTTTTTTTCAATCAATATATGGCTTTCTTAAGCTTGCATACATGTTTGTTACCTTCATAAGAGGAGAGTATTTTAGGTTGTTTCATGCATACCTCCTCCTCAAGCTCACCATTTAAAAAGGTCGTTTGTTTGCCCTTTATACAATTTATACATGTGCTAAAGTCAGTAAACTCTAGAGTATCAAGTACTCCATCATTTACCAATCCCTTTATTCTCACAATGGAGATGTGACCCAACCTTGTATCATAAAACATTGATGAATCCTCATTCATAGCACATCTTTCTAAACCAACAACTATATTCATTGCAACATTCGAATCCTCATGCATCAAATTAATAGAAAAAAGATATTTTGACTATAACACTCTGAAATTTTGTAACTCGGGTGTTTAGGCTTTTATTCAAAACCTAATCTTAAAATCTTGGCTTAAATATTTTTTTAATCCTTAAACCATAACCCAAATAAATTTTTAAATAAATTACCCTAATTATTTTTATCACTTTCCTTTTTATTAGGCCCATCCTTAATCGGTTAATTTTTCTCCAATTTATTTTTTCCTAACAGGGTATCCTGACCTAACCAAAACTAAACCTAATATAACTTAAATCAACAAACAATACATTTTATATATAAGAGCCACTCCATATACCTAGTCTATGTTAGGTGCAAATTAAAAGTAACTTCATACCTAGGAATTAAGTGTGGAAAGCATTTGATTCAATCATGATATAAGATACAAAATAGAGAGAATGAAACATTTATAATAAAAAACAAAGGACTAAGAGTCCATGAAGGGATAGAGATATCCGATTAACCTTACCCTATACCAATTCGATTAAGCACTCATCGAAAACAAATACATTAAAAGTAGAAATCAAGATTCGCCTGCAAAATAAGGTAATATTCACCTACAAAAACATAGTATACACTTGACATACTTAAATAACAAAAAGCATACTCAACACCTTCCACTTCAAGAAGACATACATCACATGATTCTTCCATAAGTAAAGGTAATTAATGACTTACCTAAATCCAAATCTAGATAAGAAAATTGTGGAAGAGATAGAGATATTGAGAGCTTTACAATCCACAATAATTTTATCTTAAATTGCCGACAGAAATTGTAGGACTAGGTTAAAAACTACCTTATCAATGAGCAATTCACTTATTACAATTTTATGAAAAAAGATAACGATCTTTCTTGTAAAACATGTCCAAAACCTAATACTTGCAAGCATAGCTCTATTAAAATTTAAAATTAAATATTAACCAAATTGAGTTCAACACATATCACTTTGGGCAATTCAAATTAATTTTGAAAACTCAGGAAGGACAATAGAGGATAAGTTAATTTTATCAAAGTTAACTTACTAATTAGGTTTTACAACTAAAAAGAAAAATCAATCATTTTCAAAAAACCAATCCAAATTGATAAAATAAAAACATAATTCAAATTATTTTAAATCAAAACCGATCATCGATTAGGTAAAATAAGCATAGTAAAATTAGTTCTATAAAACCATCTCTAAAAATTAGGGTTTTTATGCCCGAACTATGAACCAACCAATTCACTTTGATTTCCTCAAATAGATAGTTTAAAACACAATTAAACTAGTTTAGATAAATCTAGATAATCAATTTCAATAAAAATAATATTATGAATAGCCAATTTAAGATAATTGTTTTTAAAAAATTAGGGTTTTTAAGACCAAGGTACAATATCGGACAATTCAAATCAGTTAATAGAAATTGAAAGTATTAGAATACAATTAAGATCATTTTAACTATTTCTATAAAGTCAATTTTAGAAAAATAACTATACAAACGAGCACTTTCATAATTTCAGTTAGAATTTAGGGCTTTGGGCCCAACAATGCAATTCGATTGAATTTTATTAATTCAATTAAATATAATTTTTAGAAATACAATTAGACAAATTTTATAACATATTATATGATTAGTTGATCAAAAAAAGAAAAAGAAATACATATTTTAATAAAATTAGGGTTTTTGAGTCTAGAACGCTAATCTCATTAATTATCATTAAAATATTTAAATTGACAGTTTGGGATTGCAATCAAATATATTTTAATTTAAATTATATAATAAATTGAATAAAATAACTCAATTATACAATTTAATTTTGATACATAAAGATTTTGACCTAGAAATGCAATTGTGATTAATTCTTCACAAATTATTCAAATTGATAGTACCAATATGAAATTAGATATATTTTACAACATATCACATAATCAAATTGTCAAAAATAGCTTAAATCGAAGAATCAATGAAATTTTGACATAATTTGTGAAACTTTTTTATTATCACAAATCAAAGACATACACTACAATTAACCACTCTAAATCAATCATCCAACATATATATACATAATTAAAAAACCAATTTAGCTTATTATAAGCTAATTCAGGCATAATTTTGAAGGTTGTTTATTAACGGCTACTTAGCGATGGCTATATCAAGGAGAATTGGGGGCGATGGTGAGAAGATGGTATATGGGTTGTGTGGTAGAGGTGACCGAGTGGTGTGTAGGGTAGAGAAAATAGAGGCGGGGAGAGTTAGGCAGAGGGAGAAAAGGAAGGAAAGGGAAGATTAGAGAAAAGAAGGCCACGACTCGATGGGAGGAAGAAGGAGTAAGGATAAGGGAAAAAGGAACTAGGGGAAGGGAGGTGGTGCGAAGGATTCGATGGTGGTGAGGAAAAAGGAAACTAAAGACAAGGGTGAGAAGGAGAAAGAAAGGAAGAAGAAGAAGAAGAAGAAGAAGTAAGGAGGCAGGAGGAAATCAGAGGGGGTCGATTAGAGATAATGGGGGGGAGAGAGAGTGTGTGTGTGTAGGCAAGTAGGGTCGGGAATGAAGGGGGTAAAACTGACAGGGAAATGGGTTGGTTTATTCATGATGGGTATGCAAGCAAGAGTAAGTGGTGGAAGGGGCATGACAAGGGTGCAGGTAAGATAGGGGAAAAGCAAAGGAAAAGGGAGAGGTTGGCGTGCAAGCTAGGTATAGGGACCATGTGGGATCCAGGAATGGGGCAAAAGGGATGCAAGGAGGGAGTATGCAAGCCTGGTTTATCTAGAATGGGAAATAAGGTCACAAGTGTACATAGGCAGGGGAAATGCAGGGGGAGTTGGGGCATGTTTGAGTGCGTAGGGGTGCAGACGAGGAGTAGGATAAGGGAATAAAGGAGGAAGGATGAGCTACCTAGGTAGGCCTAGGAGGGAAAAAGTAAAAATAAAAAAAGGGGCAGAATGGGCTTCGCTTGAGGCGCATGCTAGGAAGAGGGAAGAAGAAAAAGGAAATGAGAGAAGGTAGGCTAGTTAGGCCAATTGGGGAGAAAAGAAGAAAAGGAGAGTGAGTTGGGGCGTAGGGAAGGAACGAGGAAGGAGAAGAAAAAGAAGAAAAGAGAAAAGAAAGAAAAAGGGAAGAGAAGAAACAGGAAAAGGAAATTAAATTTATGGTTTGATTTAGGTTTAAGATAATATTAATTTATCTGGGTTTAAGGTATCAAGTTAGAAAAATAAACTAGGTAAAATTATTGGTTTAAGGTGGATTTAAATAAAATGATATGATATGATAATCAAAATAATTTATTTGAATTTGCGGGTCAAAGGTTAACAAAACTAATTAAATTAATGTTTAAGGGTTAGATTTTCAAATAAAAAGTTAAATGTTCTAAATTAAGGTCACAAAGTTTTGGGGTATTACACACACACACACATGGTTAGGAATTTATTGATTAACCATTTCTCCCTTTGTGTGCGGTAGGTGAATTTGAATGGTGTATATTCCTTAGGGAGTGAATTCAAGATGAAGTGAAACAAGAAGGCATCTAACATGTCAACTCCTAGAGACTTAGGTTGTGGTCCTAAGTCCTTCATTTTCATAATGTGCTCACACACACCCTTGATAATAGTGAGCTTTATAAATAAAAACTTCATTCTAAAGGTACTAGCGAAGGCCTTAATTGAATTGATGAATTGTTCATCTGTGACCCTTAACAATTCATTGAAATCTTGATGGTGATCAATGGAGTCTCTAATGGAAGGAGACATCTTTGTCTTTATGTACATTAATCTAATGTGATTACCTTTCACCCATCACTCATATGCAACATTTTCTTTATCACTGCTTTCTTCAGTTATCGCAGTTTTTGAAAAAACAATAACCTCATCCATGTCGCGTTAGCTAAAATTTAGTACAATTCTCTCATCCCAAACTGTAAAGTTATCCCCTTTTAACTTGAAAACTTCAATATTAAGATCAAACATCAAATATAAACTAGGACATTTTGCTACAAATGTTAAAAGTACATATATGCTCATAATCAATTTGAAGCCAAAACATATATGTATATGCTCTACCAATATATAGAAAATCAAAATACAGCTAGCATGAATCAAAAGAAATTAAAACTAATTGTGGACTAAGTATTTAATTCAAATAGAATCATGCATCTCAATATTAAAACTATTAAGTCAACCCATAACCCTCAATTCAGAGGGGCAAATTGAGAATGATGACTTAATATTCTAATCCAATTTACTTTGCATATACTAATGAATGGTCATGTGAGACCACATCCATTATATATGTGTAATACATCACATTTAGTATCATGTAATATATATGTGATCAAGGCAATAGATAATTACATAATTATCCATGATTAGGATGTTGTGGCTAAGTCCTAACCAATTTAATCATTCTGACCATATATGATACATATTCTATGTAATAAAAACCTATCCTAATACGGCCTTAATATGTATGGGAACATAAGCAGAAAAGAAAGAACAACAATATAATGGAAAAACCATCAACATGGACTACCCATGTTGCATAACACAACTGTATTAAGAAAATATGGGGCACCTGTATTGATAAAACATGCTCGTATTTTTTTCAAAAATAAACTTTGTGAAGTGTATGAGAAAAAACACAACCCCTTGGTCTTTATAAACATGAACAATTTTTTTCTTTAGAAAACTAATTTGACAAAATAGAAGAAAACACGACACCCCTGTGTTAAGAAACATGGCTTGAGTTTCTTCTCAAGTATGTGATTTTTCACGATTTTGCTTGATAATAAAAATGTACACTAAACACAATCTACTCTAGTGGATTAATCAAATCAAGCCAGTGATATTAGAGGCTTCTAATACCTAATGTTAGATAAAATTTATGGCAAGAATCATATAATTAACACATAATTAATACACACACACACACAAATTCATGCACAATCAATATATATTCACGCAAAAACCTAAATTCATGAAATAAATATTGAATGCAGAATTAAAATTTTAATATGCGATATATATTTGTGTGCCTCCAGCCATTGATTAGATTAATTACACCAAAATACAAAAACAACGATCAAAATATGAATATGTTGGTTCTACTCCCTTATTTCTCGGACCTGATGGAGCATGATTTATTTGCAAGAAAAATGAATAGGGACTCTTTTTTATTTCACTTCGTCTGCTTTAATTTCACATTAAAATCTCATAAAATTTGAAGAAGAAAGTCTACTCTTGATTTCTTCTCTTATACAGGTATATGTGTGCAATAAATGGAAAAATGTAGAATGTCTCTTTATTTGTCGAATTAAAATGCACAACACTTTCTCCCCTTTAATACCCCACGTATATAGCGGTTTCAATAACAAAATTTTGGCTCCACTTTTAAAATTAGAATTAGAGATAAATAAATAGGTAATATTTAACTTAGTCATCTCCTTTATTTTTGTAGCATGTGTCACACACATGCTTGCATACACACACACTTTCTTAACTCTAATTTTATCATCAAAAATTAGATACAGATGTATAGGTTAGCCTTCATTACTATTACATTACCTTGTAATATAAAATTTATGGCCAAACTTTATATCTAATTTAATATGGAATATACCTTAGAGTTAATATGTAAAATATTTTATGCTAAAAAATAATAATAACAAATTTATTTTAAAAAATATATATTAAAAAAATTGTTGCAATAATGATAATCCAATATTTGAGTACTAATATCCAATGTGCCATGTATTGTCAAAGAAAAAATAATATTCTTCCTATCTAATAAAATTACTAGTCATCAATGAATTATTATATTCGAAACTTGTGGTAGTTTCTTATAATCTTGTTCCATCTCTCACCAAGAAAATATGTCATTTTAATTATGTTCTTTCACTAACTTTATATAATTAGATTAATAATATAAAACTTACAAGTTCATGACATAAACCACAAAGGTTCATTATGTTCATTATTTAGGTTTAGTCAATAAAACATGCATATTCAACATAGATTTTAGTTTTGCTCAACAAAAAATATTGATATGTTTCATTATAAAAACTAAACACACGTGTTTCAAAGGACTCTATATATATGCGCATTAGAAGATTCTATCATGTTCATTAATACTAAACTATGTATAGGTTTAGCATGTTAATACATATAAGTGTTATCACACGTATTTCTTTATTTATGTTAGACTTGCCACACTAATAGGTTCATTGTGTTAATATTATAGGTTCAAGCAATAAAACGTAGAAGTTCAACAAAGAATTTAGTTATACTTAGCAAAGAATATTGGTATGTTTCATTATAAAAACTAAACATACATGTTTAAATAGCACTATACATTAGTTATAATATTTAAATCAATTTAATTAGGATTTTAATGTTATAATAATTTTCCTTCATGTCATGTCCCGTATAATATAAACCAAACATAGAACAGAAATCAAAATTCTAGATAACTTTTGAATTTCACTAAAGTTAAGTGATAATCCCATAAAAGAAAGAACTAATCTATAAATAGGAGGGAAAAATCAAAGTTCGTAATATTAAATACTTAGGTTCATTATGAAAAACGGTTATGTTCTGCACATAAAATGCATTGATTCATAACATAATTTGTTTCACTAACTTCACAATACATGTCCATTTGTCACAATAAAATGTTTAGGTTCCTGACATAATACATGTAGGTTCACGTTATATTATTGAATACATATATATAGTAAGAGTTATCTAATTATATAAAAAAATAATCATGTATCTATAAATAAATATTATAAAATTTATCACGCATTGATCATACTTGTCGAACATGTTTAAAATAAAAAAGCTATAAAACTTATAAAAATGACCATGTACTAAGAAATAAGAATTTTAAAATTCTAAAAATAATCCCATATATATAAATCAAATTATAAAATTGGTCCCATTTTGATATATAAGAATTACAAATTATATATAATAAAAAAAACCTTGCAGACATGAATAAAATTTATTAAATTATAAAAATAACCTTATATATTTAGATAAAGTACTTATAAAATTATAAATAAATAAATAAAAATGACCATTGGTGCACCTCGCAAGGAGCTCATTGCTTTTATACAGCCAAATCAAGGTTATCCATAAGCGATTGACCATCTTCAGCTCTTGCAAGTCAAACGAGGCGGCCGGCTATGTTCATGGACGAACATGATCCTCCTCCCGGATTGACCAGCCAAAAACAAGATTAGGAAATAGTAAATACATAGTACGACGAACGTCATCGATTATGTCAAACACACTGACCCAGAATAAAAATAAGGGAAATGCCAACTTATTTCCCAAGTAAAGCTTTGCTGAGCTAGTGAGCTATATAAGGCAATTAAGCAGGATATTCTGAAGCATGAAACACTAAAATAACTAGAACACACCGGCCAGCTTCCTAATTTTGTGTTCATCACTTCACTCCCTCCTCCAAGCAGTCGATCTGGGTAAGAAAAAAATGTCTAGTAATGAGAGTTGTTTGAAGTTGCTTGGGACAAAGTTCAGCCCAATGAGTTGTAGGGTACAGATTGCCCTTCAAATGAAAGGTATCCAATATGAGTATCAAAATGAAGATCTACAAAACAAGAGCCCTGAGCTTCTCCGGTATAATCCAATCCACAAAAAGATTCCTGTGCTCGTCCATAACGGAAAGGCCATTGCTGAGTCCCAAGTGATTCTCGAATACATCGACGAAACATGGCAAACAGGTAACTCCATCCTCCCCAAGGATCCTCACGAAAGAGCCATGGCTAGGTTCTGGGCTACGTTCTTTGATGAAAAGGTAACGAACTAGAGAATTTACCTAAAAATTTAATTTGATCAGAGTAATAAAAATAATTAATAGCCATTAATTAATTAACTAATTGAGGGTGTGAATGCGCAGTGCCTGCCGTCAATTGTCAAAGCATACATGGGAGCACCAGAGGAGTGTGAGAGCTCACTAGAAGAAGCAATTAGAAACCTGAAGATCCTCGACAAGGAGCTTGAGAACAAGAAGTACTTTGGAGGTGAAAGCATAGGTTTTGTTGACATTGTTGCCGGCTTCTTGGCTTACTGGCTACCGATTCTTGTACAAGTGTCTGGGAAGTGCGTCGGAAAGTATCCAAATCTAAGCAGGTGGGCTGAAGAATACGTTAGCTGCAGCGTTATCAAAGAAAACCTTCCCGACAGAGAATTGATAGTCAGTGCTATCCATTCTAGATTGGGAGCTGCCCGGTGAATTACCAACACTTATGACGGCCCAACAATACATCCACCAGTTTTTCTACCACATCTCGATCTGAAATTGAATAAATATAATTTGTTGCAGTGATAGTAATCTTTTAGTATTTGAGTACTAATAATATCCGGTGTGTCATATATTGTCAAAGAAAAAATCGTATTGCTCATATCCAATAAAATTGGGAGCCATCAATGAATTATTATATTCCTAACTAGTAGTAGCTTCTTATAATCTTGTTCTTCATCTTTCACCGAAAAAGTATGTAGTTTTATTTTATACTCTTCAACAAGAAATGTAAGTGTGTGTATGTGTGCGTGTGTGTGTTTTTCTCTTAATCTTAACCTGAAGTTGAGAAAGCAGGCTACCTGTGGACATTATTGCTGGCCTCGATGTTTGTCTAACAATGTGTTTGGATCAAGGTCGGGAAGGTTTTGACAAATTTGTTTGGGACTCCACCTAGATTAGGTTAGGTTAAATACTAACCCCATTTAAACTCAATTTATCTCCAAAACTATTAACATTCAAATCACTTTTTGACTGATTTTTCAGCTATTCATCACTACCCATTTCAACGGAAATAAGTTTCTACATTATTCATCTAGATTAACCTAATAAAGATCTAAATAATGGTTTAGCATTTATTTAATTTTAACAACTTAGTTGAACCTAATTTATATCAACCTCAATCTACTTTGTCATAGAAAGGAATTACGAAGAAGGAGGGGTAGGACCGTAGGAGTTAGAAGTGAGAAGATGAAAGAAGAAAAGAGTATAATGAATCCATAAAATGCAATGCTTCTAGTTAGAGCGAGATAGTATGAACAGTGGTAGACTAGGGGTCAAGACAATTAGATTTCAAGAATCAATTATGTTCTTACCTACAACAACAACATGAAGCACTAGCAACCCTAAGGTTCACACATAAGTAATACCTTCTTAAAACAAATGTCAATATTTATCTAGCTGATCAAGAAACGAATCCTAGCCACGGCATTGGGCATCCATGCCAACACTTAGATAGAAGTGATGAGAATCCAATAGTTCTATAAACCATTTTCTTAGAGTATACATATCTTCTTCTTTTTTAAGCTTTTATTGATACAGCAATAATAATAATAGCTGTTACTATGGTTCGAAGGTTAAACTGTTGTACGTGAGTAGATGTGCTATGGGGACTACTGCCTTTGGTTCATCTTCTATCCTGTTGGGCCTTCTTTGTCACTTTAGTCATTATTGCATATCAACCAGACATTTCCTTTTGTATTATACAATTATTAGTCCATTCCATTCTTAGGCCTCAAGTACGATGCAATCAAGGTACCCTATGAACAGGTATGCAACCAGGAAGGGTGCATCTGTCTAGTAAGATTTGTTAATCATTAATGCCCATTGCTATATTGCATTACCCAAAAGGTATGAAGACTAATTTCAGTACACTATTGGTTCATGATCAAGCTCTAGCTCATAATAGTGCCGGAACAAAGGATTAACACCGAGGCAACAAAAACACAAACTTGAAATTCGTATCTCAAATCCTTGATTACGTAAAGACTCCATTACAGAGCGAGCTAGCGGGCTGGCTGGCTTGCTGGGGCTAAGCAGTCCATGGGTGAGAGAGATGAAATCAACGGTGGTGAGTGACAGGGCATGAAGCATTGGGCACCAAATAACTTGCGGCACTGCCCGACAAGATCCTGCATTCAAACTCCGATAATACAGATCAAATTAGACAACACACAGTGCTATCTCCTTAATAGACATATCAGATCTGCTGTGCTGTTTTATTTTTTATTTTTCATTTCTAAGAAGTCCGTAATATTATATAGGTGGTTACAATGATCAAAAGAAAGATACGAGGATTCAAACCTGGACTTCTCGTATCCAGAAGGCTGACATTTAACTCTTAAGTTAAATCTCACCTATATGCAGAACGGATTAACTAGCATATATATCCGGGAATGGGGACAGTAGATCAAACTTATCCTATAGCAATAACCGGGAAGTGGCGTCAATCACGAACCTCCCAGATTCACGAGTCAATGGGATTAGGAAATTCAATGTATGCGGGACGTCATCGATTATGTCAAACATAATTGACAAACGAATAATTAATATGCTACTGCGTACGCTAGCCAAGAATAAAAATAATGGAGAGACAACTTATTTCCCACGAAAAGCTTCGCTGCAGGGCCTATATTTATTTAGTATAAAGCAATTAAGCAGATAGTCAGGCATCAAGGTAGTGACTACAACTCGCTTCAAAATTCCTATTATTCATCTCCGATCACTGCAAGTACGTAGTCCGGGGTGGGGGGGGGAAATGTCTGGTACTGAGGATTTGAAGCTGTTCGGGATGACGGCCAGCCCATTCAGTTGTAGGGTACAGATTGCCCTTCAAATGAAAGGTATACAATATGAGTATCAGAAGGAAGATATACGCAACAAGAGCCCTGACCTTCTCAAGTATAATCCAATCCACAAGAAGGTTCCTGTGCTCGTCCATAATGGAAAGGCCATTGCAGAGTCTCAAGTCATTCTTGAATACATAGACGAAACATGGAAATCATGGAACCCTATCCTCCCCAAGGATCCTTATGAGAGAGCCATGGCTAGGTTCTGGGCTAAGTTTCTCGATGACAAGGTAATTAGCTCTACACTTAAATTTTATTAATTAGGAGGGAAATATACATCCAAAGTTGTTAGATTTCGCACCCACATAGTTAATGGTTCTATCACATACTATCTTTGTATGATGTATCTTACAACATCATACACTTCCTTGCGTCTTTATATATGTAAATGTGCAGTGCTTGCCGTCAGTTTTTAACGCATACGTGGGGGCACCAGAAGAGCGTGAGAGCTCACTAGAAGAAGCGATTAAAAGCCTTAAGACCCTCGACAAGGAGCTTGAGAACAAGAAATACTTTGGAGGTGACAACATAGGTTTTGTTGACCATGTTGCCGGCTTCTTGTCTTACTGGCTACCGATTATTGTACAAGTGTCTGGGAAGTGCGTCGGAAAGTATGCAAATCTAAGCAGGTGGAGTGAAGAATATGTTAGCTGCGACGTTGTCAAAGAAAACCTTCCCGACAGAGAATTTCTAGTCAGTATTTTCCGTACTCTATTGGGAGCGGCGAAGTGAACTATCAAACAGTAATTAATGGTCCAACATCCAGCATTTTTCCTAGTTACCACGACTCGATCTAAAACGGATACAAAAGAAATATGAATTGTTGTAATGATACTTAATAACTAATATTTTGCAAGTCAAACATAAAACTCCTCCTATCAAATAATGTCGTTGGCCATCCCTGTCTGTCTTATATTATATAAAAGTTAGTAATTTCTTACAATAATCTTGTTCACATCTTTGACCAAGAAAATGCGTCGTTTTCTCATTTATGTCATTTTTTTCCCTTCAGCAATATTTTTTTGTCCTGTCATTTTTTTTTTCTTTAGAGGAGAAGACACACGACTTTTTGTTCATTATTGCTAACCGAGTATCAAAATAGTTTTTTATATCTAGCAAATATTAAAATAGTCATTCTGATTATAAATTATAAGCTTTGATTGGATATTTAATTTAGAACATAACATGATTTTAGTTCATACAAGTTACTGAAAAAGTATATTGTTGGCATGTGCATTATGTGGCAAATATGGAGTTCCCTTACTTCCTAACATGATTCATGTTTGCTTATAGAATATTTTTGGGTTGGATTTTAGACAAATACTAAGAGTAAGAATATTAACACGAACTGTATTTTTTGCTCACTCTACGATGTACGTTATTTTCCCTATAGGATTTTATTTGATATAAAAGATAAGTGATAAACCCTAGTATACAAGTCGATTGTACGAATCTTCTTCTCCTCTATTGCGTTCTCTTTATTTCAGATAATTACTTATTGTGTGATATGTTGAATGATTTGTTTAGTCCTCTAGTAATTACACAATTGCACGAATATGCCTTGTGATTGAATTCTTAAATGATTCAGTTATCTTGTTAGTTCTGATAATTGTTCAGATCTAGTCTTATGAGGTTGCAATTAAAGTTATTCCACAACAATTTGGTATCAAATCTTCTTGCTAAAGAGATTAGGTGTTTGGGATGGATATAAGATTTGATATTGAGAAGTTCAATTGATCCGTAATTTTGGATTGTGGATATTGAAGATACATGTAATTTTGATTCAAAAGGAGTTAGAGAAAGATTTATCTCATCATTTGAATAAACTAGAATCAATGATGGGTGAGAGATTTGAGAAGTTAGATATGAAAACCCTTTATACCATACACCTATGCTTATCAGAATAATAATTGCAAAAAGTGGCAAAGGAATCAATGATGACTACCTTTCGGTTGAAGATCGAATCTCTATATATGAAAAAGTCAGTAGTGAATCATCTACTATTGAAGAATCGGCTTCATTACCTAAAATTAGATGAGGGTCAATCATTAAAAGTTTATTTGGATGGGTTTGATTATATTGTGATGGATTTGCATAATATAGAAGTCAAGCTTGATGATAAAGATTTGAATATAATGCTTTTGTGTTCTTTCCAAGCAAAGCTTAAGCATTTTCATGAGACTTTATTATATGGGAAGGATGAATTAGCCCTTGAGAATGTAAAATCTACTATGCTACAATAGGAGTGGATTGGTAGTATTACTTCCTGAGACTCACACTATAAGGGAATTATAGCCAGGGGAGGACACATAACCTAAGCCAAAGAGTTGATAGAAGAATGTGATATACTATGGGTGTCACAAAAAAGGACATATTAGAAAGTTTTTTTTTTTATAATAGGAAGCTCGATGCTAATCCTAGTGAGTCATCTAGAATGAAAGATGATGTTGTTGTTGCCCGAGATAACAGTGATGGAGATATGTTAATGACCACTAATAGATATACCAAGATCACTGCTAGATAGATCTTGGATTATGGGTGTTAATACTATATTAATCTCAACTAGAGTTTGTTTAAGACTTTTGAGGTTATTTAAGGTGGAGTTGTCTTGATGGGTAATGATGCTACTTGTAAAGTTGTTGGCATGGGGACGGTGAAGGTGAGGATGCATGACGTAGTGGTCAAAACACTATCCAACATGAGATATATCCTTGAGATGAGATAATCAAAAACCTCATCTCGTTTTGTTTCTTGGATTATAATGGGTACCTGTGTGTGACTAAAGATGGTACCCTAAGAGTGACAAAATGGGCTCTTGTGTCAGTGATGGAGAAATGAGTGGGGACACTGTATGAGTTGGTAGATTCCACTATTATAAAGACAATTGTTGTAACATCAACGAAGTTGAAAAACTTAGACATTGTGAGACTTTGGCACATAGGCTCTGAAAAATACCCTAGAGGGGGTGAACAAGGTTTTGTGGAATAGGAATAGCTAAATAAAAATTTAGACAAAATGTAGAGTAGTTCAAGAGTGAATTACCCTTTACATCTACTACCAAAAGGTTATCCCTTTTGAATTTTTAAAACAGAGACGTATTATATGGATGATCACTCTTCTCTCCATTTATAAGCCTTACAATCTCAATGACCCTATCAAGAGATAATTTACAACTTCACCTATTTATCTTTTCTAGATTCGCTGAATGAATCTCTCAAGAATAATAGGCAACATTTACTAACCCCTTTGATTGATTTTTGAGAGGTGGTTGTGATTACAAGTGTTTCTCACCAAATAAAAAATATGAAAGTGTTGATATTTGAATGAGATGTAATCGAGCTAGATGTAATATATGATATTAAAATTTGAGAATAATTCTAGCTAAGAGAAGTGATAAAAAAAACTTTTCAATAAAAGTCAAAAATATGAAAGTTTTGAAACATTGAATGAGAAATTGAATGATTTTAGTGTAAGAGAGTAATACCACAATCAATGTTCTAAAAAGTTATTTGTAGTAAATGCAAAGGAACCTTATATATAAGGGTTATCCTTGAGTGTGACCATTAGATATAATTTGTCAAAAAAGCTGTTTCGCCCAACGAGCAAAAAAAATTAGCATTTAATGCTGACTAGTTGATCAGTCTGGAGAAACCCATCAATCTATTTTATGGTCAATCGATTGATTTGTTCCAACTAGTCGACTATTCATATTTTGGCCAAAATAGAAATTTACCATTGTGTCAACCTGTCTATCGGTTTGTTTACCGGTCAATCGATTTGGTAATAACCAATCGATGTGTTTAATTAGATAGCAATTGGGTCTCTGCAAAAATAAAACCCATGGATTTGTTTGTTAAACAAGTTGATTATTTTGGAAATAAATAGTCGTTGTGTTTAAGCGGAGAGCAATTGGGTCTCTATAAGATAGAGATCCATGGACTGGTTGTTCAAACTAGCCGATTGGTTTTTAAACCATTCGATTGGTTTACCTTAACCACTCAATGTGTTTAAATAGAGATGAATTAGGTTTCTACAAAATTGAAACCCATGGATTGGTTGTTAAACTATTTAATAGGTTTTTAAACCAGTTAATCACTTCGAGGAAACTAGTTGATTGGTTTTATACACCAGTCAATCCGTCTTAGTTTTAGCACAACCAATGGTTATGTTTAAGTTGAACCATTCAATCAGTCTGATGACCCGTAGAATAATTCTGACTGGAACCAATCAATTCGTTTGGAAAATACTTATTAAAAGATTTATAATATGAAATCAAGTAAAGTATTTTTCAACAAAGAATTTTAAAGAGTTTTTATTTGGAATGTGACATTTGCTCAACTTAACTCTTTACAATATACCTAAGACATAAAAAATACTTGGCTTCATGTCTTGGTGCCTTTTGTATGTGTTGTTTATTGAACATGCACACTTAAGCAAACATATTAGACACAAAAATATTTTTGTTATAAACAAGTCACTACTACGAAAACGGGAAATAATAACAAGACATTAATAACGGTAGTTCGAAAACCGTTGTCAAATGCGTGAAAATTTATGGGCGGGATAGTTTTGATAACGGTTATAGTAAAAACCGTTATTAAAAGGGCAATGTTAAAATTTACACGGATTTTTTAATAACGGTTCTTTCAAGAACCGTTATTAAAAGAGGTTTTAATAACGGTTCTATCAGGAACCATTATTAAAAGTCTGAAATTTTTAATAACGGTTCCTGAGAGAACCGTTATTAAAACCCCAAAATCAAACTTATATTTCATTCAATTCAGTTCTGTTTCGTGCCAAAATTTTCAGATTCTCTGCACCTTCGTTCACTTTCTCTCCTTCTCCTTGCAAACCCTCGCACCGCCAACTCTCCACCACGCCTCTGCCATTGTTCCGAAGCTAGCTGGCACTTACACCTTCATCCTCCGTCGTGTTTGAAGCCCTTGCCTCTCTCAACATTCTCACCGTCATGTTTGTAGCTAGCTCACTTTATGTATGTGTTTTTTATTCCTATCGTAACTTTTTATCTACTTATATAAATTCATGTCGCCAGGGTTTCGTTCGAAAATGTGTTGTTGAATTTGTTGCGTTATTGTTATATATTAACAAATGCATGTGTTGGCCGAGACCTTTACATATTATTGTTTTATTTGTTTGTATGGAGAATATAGATTCAACATTATTTAGAGCTACAACCATAATAAGCAAAAGAGAAGACATTATTGAGGCTATTTAGAGCTAGATTCACCTCTCGTAACTTTGGAGGGTCATAACTTTTTCATGGGACCTCGGATTTAGGTGATCTAGGAGGCTATTTTGGGTATTTTTTGAGATCTACAACATGGCAAAGCGGCGGAGCCGGTTTGGGCAATATCGGAGCCTAAAAAGGCTATTTTGGCCTCTAAATTGAGGTTTTTTTGTTATGTTTCTTATTTTTAGGGCCTTTTCTTACTGTAATTATGCCAATTCCGTGTAATTAGGTACCTCCAAAGAGCTACTGGAACCAGATTTTCAAGACAAAGGAACTTAGATGATGATGATGAAATTCCAGTTTTTAAGGGTTCAAGTGAAGAAGACGAGCTACATATTTGTATTTTGTCTATGTCTTTAAGTCTTCTAAGCTAGATTTATGAACATTTTGCTTTAGGGTGTAGAGCTACCAAGTTGTGGTATGCCTACTAATTTTGATTCTTGAGTATATATGTCCGGTGTATTAACAAGGGATTGATTGAAATTATGGTGTGATTGCAGATTTGTTATCAATTGATGTTATTTTACAATGCAGATTTGGTAATTATTTGAACATATAAATGTGTATGTGGGTAGGAACAAAACTGCAAAAACTGCGAAAAAACAGGAGTTTTAATAATGGTTCTTATGAAAACCGTTATTAAAACTCCAGTTTTCGCACATATTCGCGGGTTTTTGTGTATTTTTCATAACGGTTATGAACCGTTATTAAAGATTTAATAACGAGCGATTCAATAACGGTTGAAAACCGTTATTAAAACTATAAAATAACTGTTATTAAAACCCCTTTCCGTGGTAGTGAGTATTGTGATATTGCTTAACTTTTGAGGTTAACAAGTGCTATGGGATTGAATGAGATCGCTAAGAGGAAGTTACTGGATGGACAAAGTATAGGTACTATAGACTTTTATAAGTATTATGTGTTTGTTAAGCTAAAGTAAGTTAGCTTTTTGATGGCTAAGCACATCACAAGATCATATTTATTGATAAATTCTCTAGAAATGTATGGGTGTATTTTTAAAAGTAAAAGAATGATGTATTTGTTGTTTTCAAATATTGGAAGACCTTACTAGAGAAGTAGACTAAGAAGTATGTTAAGTGTCTCTAGATGAGTTTGTTGAATATAGTTTCATTGATTTCTGTTAGGATCATAAGATAATGAGACACCACACTTATATTGGGAGACCATGGTAGACCGGGGTTACAAAGCAAATGAATAGAACCCTATTGGAGAAGGTGTGCCATATGTCATCATAATAAGGGATAGGTAGAGAGTTTTGGGTTGAGGCGATTCACATAACATCATACCTAGTGAACCAGTTACTCAACCGGTCCATTGAGTTGAAAATACTTGAGGAGTTGTGGTCTGGTAAACCAACTAATTAATCTAATTTGTATGTCCTTGGTTTCCCTACTACTTATATGAATAATGGTAACCTTGAATTTAGAGTAAAAAAGTGTATATTTATTAGATTTGCATCAAAAGTGAAGGGATACATATTATGAGATCCAACTGTATCCAAGTTTTTTATTAGTAGAGATATTATGTTTAATGAGTCCATATTCTTCCAAAAGACTGATTCTTGTGATGATGTATCGAAGGAGGTGGAACATGATAGTGCTTCAGGCCAGGTGAAGTTGATATTAACTTCGATGACAAAATCGTTATAAAAACTCACTATTCCTAAAGTTGATGGATCGAAGCAGCAGGAAGGGTAAAGGGTTGTTGCTTCAGGCAAAGCATGGAGGATTATTAAGCCTCTGGTCATATATGGTTTTGAAGAAGTAGATGATTATGCCTTGTTTAGTGTAGAGATAGTTGTTGATGTCTATGAGCCAACATTATTCTTAGAGGCTATTTTTTTTTAAAGCATTTTGTAGTTTGAAGTATTTGAAGTTTATAATTTTTATAATAATATTTTGATATTAATTTTTAGATAAAATGATATACTTATATAAATAAAGATATGAATATTAACTAATATGTAATCTTTAGTTTTAAAAATCTCATTACAAAAGTTATTAAACTTGATAAAATAATATTTTTATATGGATATTGGATATATCCAAATTCAATCCATATTTAATTTGCATTTTTTAGATATTTAGAATTTGAATATTTGGTATAATAAACATAGAAGGGATATCAAAAAAAAAAATCTAAACATATATAGACATCAAGTTTTACACACCCTTAGTGTTAGCCCATTGTTCAAACATCTCACCAATTTTTCACTCTTGAGTAAAATTGAAATGACCATATAATATCGAGAGATGTGGAACAAAGTAACAAGCTGCATAGCCGAATAACGGGGACGCTCAATCAAAGTTGTCCCAACGCAATAGCCTATCATTAACTCTTGCAATTCAAACAAGGCGGGCATCAAACATGAACCTCCCACGTCCAAGAGTCAATAAGATGAGGAAATTCATTCTATGAGGTGCGTCATCGATTATGTAAAACGCACGTGACAAACGAATAATTACTACTATTACTACTACGTACGCTAACCAAGAATAAAAATAATGGAGAGGCCAACTTATTTCCCAAGAGATGCTTCGCCGGGCCTATATTTATTTAGTATAAAACAATGAAGCAGATAGTCACGCATCCAGGTATTAGCTAGAACACACCAAATTGCTATTATTCATCACTGATAACTACAAGTACGCAGTTCGGTGTAAAAATGCTTGGTACTGAGGGTTTGAAGCTGTTTGGGTTTACGGGCAGTCCATTCAGCTGTAGGGTACAGATTGCGCTTAACATGAAAGGTATCCAATATGAGTATCAAGAGGAAGATCTACAAAACAAGAGCCCTGACCTTCTCAAGTATAATCCAATCCACAAGAAGGTTCCTGTGCTCGTCCATA
Source organism: Tamarix chinensis (assembly GCA_030549775.1). Lineage (NCBI taxonomy): Eukaryota > Viridiplantae > Streptophyta > Magnoliopsida > Caryophyllales > Tamaricaceae > Tamarix > Tamarix chinensis. The sequence goes on along the minus strand of CM060177.1, from coordinate 9,580,185 downwards.
ACGGAAAGGCCATTGCAGAGTCTCAGGTGATTCTTGAATACATAGACGAAGCATGGCAATCAGGTAACGCTATCCTCCCCAAGGATCCTTATGAGAGAGCCATGGCTAGGTTCTGGGCTAAGTTCCTTGATGAAAAGGTGAACAACTACTTACCAAAGATATAATTGATTCAGAGTAAAATAATTAATGACCCGATTTGTTTGAATCTACTTATTAAAATTAATTATCAGACCATGTGTAATAATTGATTGGTTGTGAAAGTGCAGTGCTTGCCTTCAATTATCAAAGCATATATGAGGACAGCAGAGTAGCGTGAGAGCTCATTGGAAGAAACTATGAATAACTTGAAGATCCTCGACAAGGAGTTGAGGACAATAGATACTTCGGAGGAGAAAACATAGGTTTTGTTGACATCGTTGCCTGCTTCTTGGCTCTCTGGCTACCGATTCTTGCACAAGTTTCTGGGAAGAGCATCGGAAATTATCCAAATCTAAACAGGTGGAGTGAAGAATATGTTGGCTGCAGCGTCGTCAAACAAAGCCTTCCCGACAGAGAATTGCTTGTCAGGTTTCTCCGTACTAAAGTGGGAGTTGCCCAGTGAATTATCAATGATGCCGGCCCAACATTCCGGCACTTTTCCTACCATGTTTCGGTCCGACCGTCCGAAAGAGACGTGAAGGAGATAAAGTCCGCCTTGTATCGTCAACAATAATATTCCTCCCCTCCAATAAAAGTGTCGGTCACCAATGTCTTATTATTATAAGATATTAATTTCTTATAATCCTGTTCCCATCTTTGACCAAGAAAATATGTCATTTTTATTACCACATTTAATTGTATGTTTAAGTGAACTATACCCGTGGGTTTTTGGCCCTTATGGGTAGTTATTTTTTTTTTGCAATCAGTTATTGGATGTTCCATATAAATGTCGGAAGCTGCTAGTCATAAATATATGAATTTTGTTATTGTTGCAGTCGTTTCAATTTGCTATTAAAACTAGCAATTAGATATAAAATATTAAAATTAGTTTTTATTTTATTTTTTGACCACACTTTATTTTATTGTGATAATATTTGTTTTTCAAAGTAATATCCCAATACTAAAATAATGTATATTTGAAAATAATAATATTATTATTATTTTAGTAATAATACTATGATTATTATTATTAACGATAATAATCTTATTATAAATAGTAGCAATACCAATAGATAATCTAAATATTATAGTAATAATATTATTATAATAATAATATCAACACCATCATCATTATTATACATAATACTTCAAATAATAATAATAATTGTATTATTAATATTAGTTATGATGTTAATGATATTATTACTAGTATTACTTTTATCAATAATAATATTAAAATTAATAATCATAGTACTATAAATAACAATAATAAATTATTATTGTTGTGATTAATATTAAGAATAATATGTATAAACTAATACTACTACTACTACTAATAATAGCATATTGTTGTTACGATTAATATTAAGAATAATATTAATAAACTAATAATAATAATAACAACAACAACAACAATAATGTTAATAAAAATAAAAATAGTTGTAATAATGATAATAATATTTTTATTACTAAGATTTATAATCATAGCAATAGCAGCAGCAACATCAGTAACAACAACAATAAATATATTAACATTAACTTTCCAATTGAAGAATATGGAAAAAATAAGAACTTGTATTTATATGCAGAACTTGGGGGGAAAAATAGCTTGTCTTCCAGAGTTACTCTTTGAGTTGGAAATCCATGTTTTCAAATTTCCTATAATCAAAATTGGAAAATATAAAGTATGAACATATTTGCTAACTTTTTAGAAAATTAGAAAGTTTTTTTTTTTTATAAAACAATATATCTTATTTTTTAAAAGTAAGTGCACCCTTATTTTCTATTGGTCATTAAACTAGTAGCAATTTGCTCTCGAAGAACACATATTTCAATTATACCATAACAGGAGATACATTCACCATTAACAGATCAATATCAGGTTATTCCTCCATCCAAGTAAAATTGGGATCATCTAACACATTTCTTTAGATATAATTATATAGAACACTTATTGCATCATGATACAACATCAAGCTTCAAATAAAAATTTTGGCATGTTGATGTGGTTTTTATCAAAGTGACGGAAGGTTTGATCGAAATTTGTAGTAGAAGCTGTCACCTACAATCTAATGTAAAAGAAATGAAGTGATTTGGTGGATTATGGACGAAGAAATTGAAGATCCACATTGAAGGTACTCGACAGATTTTTATACCCTTCAAATATGTCAAGATTTAATATAGTTTTTGAGGAAGGATTATCCCGAATCTTCCTTGCTCAATGTAGACCCAAAAGGAAGGATTAGACTTTAGCTCTCTTGCTCAAAGTTTGATCTAAATTTTCATTCAATATTCTGCTCACAAAGTTGCGCACAACATGGTTTATATAGGAGAAGGGAGACTCGGTGGTGAGCTAGCTTAAACCAGCCGAGTTTTCCTTCTTAATTCAGCCCACTGATCATGGTTGAATTAATCCCATATTAAGCTCAATCCAAAAGCATAATATCATTGGTTAAATGATACTAAGGATTAATATTACAAAGCTATACAATTAACTAAGATACATAC